>PVKU01004935.1:26285-134724 GCA_004027475.1 Anoura caudifer
AAAAAAAAAAAAAAAAAAAAAAAAAAAAAAAAAAAAAAAAAAAAAAAAAAAAAAAAAAAAAAAAAAAAAAAAAAAAAAAAAAAAAAAAAAAAAAAAAACAAACCCTAAAGCAAGCACATTATAGAAAAGAAAAATTAAGATGAGAGAAAAAAGTTTTGTTACCGCATTTCATTCACCACTGAGAGCCAAGAAATTGCATATTTTGTTAGAAATTGCCCATACCAGGTGCACTAAATCTACCTGCTTCTTTAAGGTGAATTCCTCCAACATCTTTGTGGGAAACCTCCAAAATAGGTAAAAGGTATATTTTTCCAGTTTTACTTAGCTGTAATTGACATGTAACATTGTATAAATTTAAGGTGCACAGCATAATGATTTGATATAGGTAGATATGGCAAAATGACTACCACAATAAGTTTGTTTAACATCTAGCACCTCACAGTTAAGAGTAAAATTATGATTCTCATACAGATAAAAACTGAACACCTGCAAAAGATTTAATTAACTTATTATTAAGGAGCAAAATTGACATGTTTTGACAATAGCCTGAATATTTTATTAAGGCTAAATGTATTATTATATATGAAAATATATTGTACAATATAATGTTCAATAATATTTTATAGTTAATGGCACTTATAAATTCATTTTTAATTTTTTAATCCTTATCCGAGGGTATGTTTATTAATTTGAGAGAGAGAGAAAAGTCAATGTGCAAGAGAAACATTGATCAGTTGCCTCCCATACATGCCCTGACCAGGGATCAAACCCACCACCCAGGCATGTGCCCTGACTGGGGGTTAAGCCTGCAACCTTTTGGTGTATGGGGCTAGGCGCTAACCCAGCGGTCCCCAGCTTTTTGGCAGCAAGGATCGGTTTGGGGATAATCGAAGAGCATTACATGTATTGTGTACTTTATTTCTAATATTATTACATTATAATATACAATGAAATAATTATACAGCTCACCATAATGCAGAATCAGTGGGAGCCCTGAGCTTGGTTTCCTGCACCTAGAAGGTCCCATCTGGAGGGCATGGGGGACAGTGACATACGGTGTTCCCTATGCCCAGTCTCCTCTGTAATCTCATTTTGGTTGCTGTCACTGCGGAAAACCCTGCTTCACAAAGACAGGATATTAGAAATGGAAGCAGGCTCTTCAGTGATTTTGTGGCAATCCCGGGATAGTCTGACTTGACTTTCATCCAGAATGTATGGAGATTTGAAGTTGCCTCAAACATACATTTAAGGCCATTGTTATTAGCGATCTCAAGCAGTTGATCTTCATCTAGCACAGACAAAAGTGATTCACGTGATTTACTCACAGAGATCACGGATCCATTCCTTCCCAGCTTGGGGGTCTTTTGTGGTTGGGAAGTAATGTTCAAAGTCTTTTGAAGGCTGAAATAGGTGATCGTGCACCAGCTGGGAGAGAGAAGGCCCTGGCTCAGTCTCTTTCAAAATCTCTGCAAATGTTTGAAACATGTCAAAAATCCCAACGTTCACTCGTGGCCCCCAGAATTCCAGGGTGCCTTTGCACGCAGCCAATTTATCGGCCAACTTGAACACAGTAGTCTCTGCAGTGATAGTTTGAGTTCATCGATCAGGTTGAATATGTTCCACAAGGAAGGAAATTTTACAGCCCTTTCTGTGCCCCTGAGATGCGCTGCCAGGAGTGACTGTTTTTCTAAAGGAAATCTCTGGAGCAGCTCTCCGACTCAAAAGCTCTGGCCAGGGATCCACCTTTTGGAAAGCCATCTCACTTCTGCGTGTAAGAGAAGTGAGCTGCATCCAACGCCTCAAAGAGCTGAGCAAACAGTCATGAGTTAAGAGCATGCACTTCAATGCGATTGATCATTTTAATCACATCCTGAAAAAAAAAAAAAGCTCAGGCGACATTTTCTGGCTAGCCAACATTTCTCTATTCCTGACACAGTCACGATACTCACATTCAGAAGCGACCTCTTTGACTCGAGTAGTGAAAGCAGAAAACCACCCAGTCATGGCCGCCACTCTGTCCGTGCATATACCCACACAAAATGATCAATTCAGTTTCCCTGGTACGTAATCATTCAAAGACTTGAATGGTCCTGCAGCTGTGCTGTTGATTGGCAACCGAAGTGCACATGACATATCCTCATGCACATCCTCCTGAAAATTATATTGCACAAAAGCAAGCATCATCGCCTTGTTGTCAACATCAGTAGACTTGTCAACCCGGATTGTGTACCACGGTGACTCATTAGGGCTGTCTACCAATTGTGCCTCCAGATCCTCTTCCATTTCATCAATTTGTCTAGTTGCGGTGCCAGCAGAAAGTGGAACAACGCCACCGTTTGAAATGCCGCTTCTCCTAAAAATTCACCACAAATGTCCTGAGCAGCAGGCAGGGTCAACTCTTCACCAATAGCAAAGGGCTTCTTGGCTTTAGCAATGTGGTTAGCCCCTAAGGATGATGCTCTTAGGGCAGACACAGTTGATGAAGTGGTGGCCTTCAATCACAGCTTCTGTCTTCATGTTCACGTTCACATTCTTTTGGAAAACTCCGAAGGCTTGTCTTTTAGTACAGGGTGCTTGGTCTCCATGTGGCAAAGCAGTTTGGAAGGTTGCATGGCTTCTTTGCATGGCTGGTTGCCATGTATGTGTACAAGGTGGGCTTGGGGCACGTGAATCGCCCGTTGCAGAGAACCTGTAACTTAAGTAGAACTATCGGTATTTTCTTTCAAAAGCAGCTTTCTTTTTATCGGCAGTCTTAGAGTCTTCTGCTCTGTCTTCATTGGGTCTTTCATTGAGTCTTTTCAAAGAAGTTCTCCAGCAATGCTTGTTTTTTACTCCTTTTAGCTAGGGTTAACTTGTGGGCTTACCAAAACTGTGACTGAGACAAGTGCGCCGTGTGGGAGAGAGGCGTGGACGGAAGTGGTAAGTAAAATAAATAACGGGTGGGTCACACACGGACGGAAGTAAGTGTCAGATTCTGACTTAAAGCCCGCCCCCAGATGCAGCCTACCTGTCACTTACCACTCACCGTTAGGGTCCTGATGACTCTGCAGGCGGTTGATTTATGACGATTTCCCTGCCGTCGAACCTCTCTGTTAATGATAGTCTGTATTTGAAGGTGCTCCTCGGGGCCAGCGTCCGTGCGACAGCCTCACCCCGCATCGTAAGGCATTTCATTCCCAAGAGGAGCGCACAGCCCAGAGCCCTCGCCTGGGCGGTTCACCGTGGGGTTAGCGCTACTACGAGAATCTCACGCCTCCGGCCTGACGGTGGTAAGGTGGGTGAGTGATGGGGAACAGCCGGAGATACAGATGAAGCTTTGCCTGCTGGCCCGCTGCTCACCTTCTGTCATGCAACCCAGTACCTGACAGGCACGGACTGGTCCTGGCTCATGGCCTGGGGGTTTGGGACGCATCCTCTAACCAACCGAGCCACCCAGCCAGGGCAGTTTCTTCATTTTTTTAAAAATCAAAATGTAATTGAGTTTTGTATTTTAGTCCTAAAATGTGTCCAGGTTTTGTTTTGTGTATCTTTGTTTTTGGGCGATACTATCTATTTCCCATGGTCTTTTATCAGCACTGATTTCCACATTCATGCTAATGCCCAATTCGAAGTGGGCTTGAAAGTGACCCCATCTGCTCCATTCAGATGGCATCTGTCTCCATTCCACTTTAGGAACAAAACTCATGAGGCAGAATTGCAGGGTTAACAACATCTCAAATTTTAGTGTTCTCACACTGTACCTAACCTTTTAATTGTATATGATAACCTGAAATCGATAAAATACATGCTACTACATATTGCCAACCCCCTAGTTGACTGTGATATACTTCACATGAGCCCTATATATCCCTCTCCTTTGCCTCCTCTGTGGTTAAAAATCAACCCTGCAAGTGGACTTGCTCTCTTAGTACCACACCACTGATCTTGGCTTTACCAGGACGACTGCTCCAGTGGTCAGAAAAGTCACAAAAAGACTGACTACAAGGAAAGACATGGAGGAGAGAATATTTTTTTTTTTTATAACACCTGCATCTAGCTTGAATTAAGCTTGAATTTTACTTGAACACAAAAACCTGGAGACCTGCCAAAAATGTATTAATTTAGTCATTTTCTGTCTCAAGTCCCAGAAAGGATTCACTGTAGCTTTTCTAATGGCTAAATTTTCTGCAGGCTACTATTTTACCTAAAAATTGTCCTGTTTAACCCAATATATTCAAAACTCCTTGAAATATTACTAATATCAACATACATTTGCTAATAATATATTTTTATAGAAAATTCAATGTAGTAGAAACATTTCTATTGTATATTTAGAAAGGCATATTTAGCCCATTATCCATGTAAAAGGGGCCCATCACATAAATAAATTTGCAAAGTCAGTCTTTGCTATCAGATCAATCCTATTTTGGAAAGCCTCCAAACCACTTTTTTCAAATAAATAGCTATGTTAATATTTATTTTTAAGATTACTATAAAGTGTGTTAAAATAAATGTAAAAAGGTTTTTGTGACACATCATTAAAAGTACTCAAGTCATGAAAAATATGATAAAAAATTAGTCTGACCATACAATTTATCATTCAAATGAGAACAATTGTAAGAAGGAAAGAACAAATTCCATAAATGATGTGAAACTCTGAAATGTATAGATATGAAGTGATGTTTGATATGAAACAAACCCTTTCTTCTTAAACTAAGCGAAATGATGATTTTGTTGATTTTTATGACAAATTAAAAGAGAACAAAAACATTACAGGAGACTCTTAGAGCTTCTTTTTAAATAATTCAATGTATTATTTAGGTAAATTATGTTCTATATCAAGTGAGAATTATAACAAAAGGGAAATTATCTTTCATTAATTGTGTATGAGTGTGCATAACAAACTGAAATAAAAACTTTGGCAATTTAAAGATAATTAAACATATTTCTAAAATTTTAAAAATATATATTGTATTGATTATGCTATTACAGTTGGTCCATTTTCCCACCTTTACTCCCCTCCATCCTGCACACCCCCTCCTACCCGCATCCCCCCACCACCACTTAGGTCACGTCCATATGCCATACATATAAGTTCTTTGGCTTCTACCTTTGCTGTACTATTTTTAACCTCCCCCTGTCTATTTTGTACCTACCATTTATGCTTCTCGTTCCCTGTACCTTATCTCCCCCTCTCCCCTACCCCCTTCCCACTGATAAGTCTCCAAGTGATCTCTATGGCTGTGAATCTGTTCCTGTTGTATTGTTTGTTTAGTTCCTTTTTGTTTTTGTTTTTGTGTTTTAGATTTGGTCATTGATAGTTGTGAGTTTGTTGGCATTTTACTGTTTATAATTTTGATCTTCTTCTTTTTCTTAGATAAGTCCCTTTAACATTCCATATAATAAGGGCTTGATGATGACGAACTCCTTTCACTTGACCTTATACGGGAAGCACTTTATCTGCCCTTTCATTCTAAATGACAGCTTTGCTGGATAGAGCAATCTTGGATGTAGGTCCTTGCCTTTCAGGACTTCAAATACTTCTTTCCAGCCCCTTCTTGCCTGCAAGCTTTCTTTTGAGAAATCAGCTGATAGTTTCCTGGGAACTCCTTTGTAGGTAATTGTCTCCTTTTATTTATTTATTTATTTTTTTGCTGCTTTTAAGATTCTCTCCTTATCTCTAATCTTGGGTAATGTAATTATGATGTGCCTTGGTGTGTGCTTCCTTGGGTCCAACATCTTTGGGACATTCTGAGTTTCCTGGACTTCCTGGAAGCCCATCTCTTTTGCCAGAAGAAATTTTTTAGAGAAGTTCTACTCGATTATTTTTTCAAATAAGTTTTCCATTTCTTGCTGTTCTTCTTCTCCTTCTGGTGCCCCTGTGATTTGGATGTTGGAATGTCTAAAGTTGTTCCAGAAGTTCCTAAGCCTCGCCTCATTTTTTTGAATTCTTGTTCCTTCATTCTGTTCTGGTTGATTATTTATTTCTTCCTTCTGGTCCAAACCATCGATTTGAATCCTGGTTTCCTCCCCTTCACTGTTGGTTCCCTGTATATCTTCCTTTATTTCACTTTGTGTAGCCTTCACTTCTTCCTCTGTTGTGCAACCACACTCAACCATTTCTGTGAGCATCCTGATTAACAACTTCTTGAACTATGCATCTGATAGTTTGGCTAATTTTCGTTGCTTAGTTGTATTTTTTCTGGAGTTTGATCTGTTCCTTCATTCGGGCCACATTTTTTGTCTTGGCACACCTGTTACGTGTAAGGGGCAGAGCTGTGGGTATTTACCAGGGTGAGACAACTCACTTTGCTGCGTTGTGGTGCTGTAGCTGGGGGAGGGGTAAAGGAGGGAACAATGCCGCTTGTTCAGCTCTCTGCAGCTTTCAGTCACTTCCCCCACTACCCAAAAGCAAATTGGGCCCTTCTGGTGTTGATTCCCAGGTGGGTGGTTTTGTGTATGTTCTAGGACCTTGTGGGTCTCTCTAACCAACTCTCCTGTGAGGCTGGGAGTTTCTCCTGCAACCACAACCCCCACAGGTTTTTTCAGTCAGAGGTTTTGAAGCTTTATTTCCTCACACTGAAACCCTGGGTTGCATGGTCTGTCTGGCTCCCCAGTTGTCCCTCCCAGTTTATCCACATGCAAATGTGGGACTGCCCTCTCCACCAGCTGCCACCTTGCCCAGTCCTCCAGGAGCCACCGTGCCCACCCTGGTCCTGCAGCCACCACCTTGCTGCAAGTCCTCTCTGCTCCAGCTGCCCGTTTCTGACCCCCTACCGGTCTGTATGAATGTTTCTTCTTTAACTCCTTGGTTGTCAGACTTCCATCCAGTTTGATTTTCTGTCAGTTCCGGGTGTTTTTTGTTTTTAAATTTGTTGTTGTCCTTGCTTTGGTTGTGTGAGGAGGCACAGTGTATCCACCTGTGCCTCCATCTTGGCTGGAAGTCACAATTCTAAAAAGTTTATCAGGCATTGTGACTGAATGTTTTTTATGTACTTACTAGAAAAATGTGTATTAACAAGGTCGGTATATATAAGTATACAATGTCATGTGTTTATTGTCAACAGGAGGTAGAATAACAAAACATTTTCAAGGATGAAATTTGATGTTGGTAGATATAATTTTGAATATATATTTCTTGAGTTTTATAAAATATGTTCCAATTCATATCTATGTCTATATTTTTTAAACAGAGTTTGAAAGAAATAATGAGGAATTTACTCATTTATTGTATTCAGTGAGTTTTGAGATGTTTGTTTTTTCTAGAATATATTCAAATTTTAATTTAAAGTATCAGTCTCATTTATCTGTGTGGTTGGCTGTTAAGGAAGGATTGCTTTTTCAGAATATGACATACCTTAGAGATGAGTTTGAGAATTCACAAAATAATAACTCGGAGTGAAATGGGTGGGGGGTGGGGCAGTTTTCATGTCCCAACTTTTTCTGAAATATTTGACATCCTCTGTGTTTTCTTAGAACTTTCCTGTGAGAGACTTCATTCCTTGTAAATTGCCAAAGAATGGTTAAAAAATCATCAAATTTATCATTGGCAAAGCCGGGGCTTCTCTTTGCTCAGGAATATAGACAAGATAGAAAATCACTGTCTTTTAGAGTGTCTATGTTGCCTTTATTATTTTAACAAACGTGCATAGCATTTATTCTACGTTGGATGTTTTAAGCACTTTTAACATTATCCAAATGTTATTCTTACACTATTCAAGTGTAATTACACTATTGAAGTGTAGCTCTTACACTAGCTCTATGACGTAGGCGCTGTCAACATTTTCCATTTTGCAGATGATCACATGTAGGCACGGGAACGTGCCGGGGCAGGGACTTCAGCCAGAACACTGGCTCGGAGTCTGCAGGGCTCCGTGTGGCCCGCTCTGCTGCCTTTGGTCAGTCGTTGAGCAGTGTCCCTCCTGAGCCAACATTTAACGTTGTCTCTTCGGTCTCCAAAGAGGTTTTTGCACTCCAAGGCCCTGTGTTGCCCCAAGGTTCAGGTTTTGTGAGGGCCGTGCTTTTCATTTTGAAAGTGGAGATAAGGAGAGACAGACAAGAAGAATCTGAAGAGTGACTTAAAGGCACTGTCTCAGGCGAACCAATTACAGGAAGAGCCCTGCAAAGTTCAAGGCCTGCAGTCAGGTGGCCGTGGGTAAGTTTTCTGGGTTAGTTGGTTAAATTATAAATTTGGTGGGAAACGACTAGAGAAATTCCTGAAAACAATTTCATATTTAGGTCTCTGAGCAGCACTCCAACATGACTCTTATTTTAATCCTGTGTTTTTTTTTTAATTCATAGAATATGTAATATTTTATGTGACAGGAAATTTTACTTTACGTGTACTTTCTAGTTATGTTTTACTTTTGGTTGTTTGTCATTTAGTTTTCTGCTTTAGGTTGAAAAATAAAGCATGAAAATCCTCTCTTGACTGATTGTTAATTTAGCTAGGATGGGTGTATTTATTTATTCATTTGAATGTATTTATTCATTTTTTAACCCTCACACGAGGAGATGTTTTTAGCGATTTTAGAGAAAGAGGAAGGGAGAGAGAGAGAGAAACATCATCGACTGGCTGCCTCCGGTGTGCGCCCTGATGGGGGTTGGAGCTGCAGTCTGGGCCTGTGTGGGTTCAGTGGTCCAACCCACTGAGCCATGTAGCCAGTGCCGGTTTGTTTATATTAATGAGAAAAAGCTCTCTTGTACGAAAATTTAAACCACAAACGTGTAGTAATTCGCATCAAGGGGAGTCAAACAGAGGGGTTTTACCAGATGTTAAGAACCATTCAGAGTGGCTTTTATTTTATATGTCTGTAAATGCATGTGTGATTATTCAATTATTCCGTCGGAAATGTTAAAAAGTGGAATGAACCTGAAAGTAGGAACAAATCTTAGGGAAAGATTCAAAATTATTTTAATCTATTGGCTAGATACAATGCAAAGATATACCTTAGTTGTTTATAAGTGGTTGAAAGTGGTATTTAAATTGCTATAATTTCTATTGCACTCAAGTATCTATGGTTAAGAAAGAAATGGTTTAAATTTAATTAAGTGTGCTTTATATCTTCAAGAAAGAGAATATGATGTGGAATTAAATAATTATGGTTAGCACTTTTAAAGAGTGACCTTAAAATAGAATTTCTTCTCATTCTTGTGTTGCTCAGAATAATAAAGTATCTCGGAATGGTAATCACACTTATTATGTGGGATATTACTTTCTTTGACACATCTGGCCTCTCTATTTTTAAGTTAATTATATTTCATAAGAAAAGGGCTATATTTGTTTATGTTTCTGACACACGATTTGAACTTTCTATATCCCAAGAGAGATCACAGTGTTCCCTAGAATGAGAATTTTTAATTTTTTTCACTTATGAAATGTTAAAGAACATCTCACAGAGAACAGCAAGAAGTTAAAAGATAAAAATCAATATGAAAAGAAATTGGTCTATAATTTAGGACAACAAAACCCTAAATGAAGTTTAATAACATTTCCTGAAACACACCAGATTATTGCATCTTCATTTTGCCGTTAAAAAATCTTGTTAAAATCTAGTCAATGAAGTTCTTGTACCTTGATTGCTTACTCGTTGCAACTAATTTTTTTAAGTAATGAATTTCTGTCTGCCCTATGCAAATGACTGCTGATGGGCCAGTTATCCCATGATTATTGAGATTGCAGATATAATTGTGTAATTTCTTCTGAATTAGGAAAGTAAACTTTACCATGTCATGACATTATTTAAAAAAAAAATTTTTGAAAACACTGCGCTATATCCGTTTATCCCTACTCATGCAAACAAAGAACTGCAGAAATTACATGGGATTTTAGAAGCTTATACAGCCTATTAAAATGAACTCAGCTCTATATTACACTAAGAATTATTTTCCTCAGTCACTTCTAGTTTTTAAATCTTTCTGAATTGACTGGAAAGCATGCTGCTTAAAATGACCTGATGCCCACATAAGCACAGGTTTTACCTCCAGTTGTTTCACATTTCTCTGTCCTTCAGTCACCACCTATGTGGAGGTCTTTCAGCTAAAACTTTTCACTGTGCCTACTGGGATTATTCAAGTTAATAATACTTTCCCCATTTATTTTTGGTATGATAAGTATGGTAATTTTCTTTTTTTAAAAGATTTTATTTATTTATTTTTAAAGACATGGGAAGGGAAGGAGAAAGAGAGGGAGAGAAACATCAATGTGTGGTTGACTCTCATGTGCCCCCAACTGGGGATCTGGCTTACAACCCAAACATTTGCCCCAACTGGGAATCGAACCAGCAACCCTTTAGTTCTCAGGCCAACGTTCAATCCACTAAGCCTTAACAGCCAGGGCTCGTGGTTTTTTTTGTTTGTTTGGCTTTTGTTTTTTTTATAGGTCATATTTGCAAGCATTTATTTTTAAAGTTATCACTAATTAAATTATTTAAATATAAATTAACCATTAAATAGTTGAATATTTCTTGTAAAGACCATTAATGAGAGATAAAGTGACATGAGTTCATTTTTCCTTCATTTATTCCCCTTTCCCTGCATTTCTTCCACAAAGTCCTACTGTTTGCCAAGATCTGTCTGCTGAAGACATGAAAAAAAAGTGAAAAATGGTCTACACCTTTAGGAGAAAACATGAATTAGGCAGATTGTTAATATCAAAGTCAAAATCTAGACACCACTTTTTTTAAGGTTGCATTCACAGCATCTACAAAAAATTAGTACTTTATGTTTTAGTATTTGGGTTTTTTTTTTTTTTTTGTCCTAAATTCTAAATGGCTTTTTACAACAGATTAATAAAATGATATTCACAAAGTCATCATCGTGTACTTGAGTGAAAATATTCCCTATGTAATGCTGAAAGGCAGCCAAAGTTCTAGCAATTAAGCAAGAAATTGGAGATGAAATTTCTGAGATAAAATGTGCCTTGAAATACACACACAGGTGCACACACACTTACATATACACAATCGCTAGGTCAGAGGTACCTGGAATCCAGAACATAACTGATATTAGCATCTTGTTAGACTGAGATAAAGGAATAGGAAAGATAATCTCATCATCTAAGGTTCAACCCTATTACAATAAAAACTCATTTCACTACCTATTGACATAAACTTTTCTTTCCAAGAAAGAAAGCATGAAATTAACAAGCTTTGCTAAGGATGATTCTGTACAGTGGGGCTGGTCATGGCCTACCACAACATTTTTCATTATTTAGTAAATATTTACACACTTTTCTCATTATCTCATGATTTTAAAAATAAAAAATATTTTTTCTACCAACCTACTTATCTAGTCCCATTCTCATTTAAACATTATATCCTTACATAGATATTTTCATAAATGACAATATTTTATATAGTGTATTGTACATAATTTCAATGTAGCACATTTTAAAATACCCATATCTTTTAAAAGTTTTCTAATATTCTACTGTACAAAATTGATATAAATATTAATAATTAATACTCTCCTACAGATGAACATTTATTTAAACCAGTCATGAGATTTATACTTTTATATTAAAATTGTATATGAACCTCTTTTTATATATTCCTAGGTATGATTTAATTTTTATTTAAATTGATGATGTGGAAAATCGTATTTTTATAAAATAAATTCTCTTTATTATTCCTTAATTTTTAAAAAAGATTAAAAATTATTTAGTTTAGGTGTGTAATGTCAATTTTTTTAAAGTTAAAAATATAGATTTTTTTCTAGTGAACAGATTTACCCCTACCTTAAAATATACAGTATTTCCTCTTCATTTTATGAGATTACTTGCTTGCCGCTATTTATTTTATACAAATACATATTCCTGCAAAAGTTATCATCCATATCTGAAAATCATAATTATAAAATTTGAATGAGAACATTCAAGAAGTCAGAGTTATGACTTAATACTCCTTCATATAACCAATTAAGATTTAGCTTAACTTATTTAACACTGATAAAATATCATTTAAAAAATAGTCTGCCTGTTTTATCAAAGAATAGTCTGAAACGGAAGTGGGGTGGAAATAGTGCCGTGAGACCATGATAGATTTCCACAATGTGGGTGATGTAGTTCTCAGAGGCCAAACGTGGAAACGGCCCTGATTAAGTTCGGTTTATGCTAAAAAAAAAAATTACCTTCATTTAAGCAAAAAAAGAAACATTGAATTTTCATTATGTGAAAGAAGGGAACATGGCAGCACCAAGAATTAAAAAGTGAAAGCTACCAAAATCGAACTCCTGTTTTTGGCTTAAATCATTGTGTTAAGAAATCTATTAATATCCATGAAATATCTTCATAGAAAATATTAAAACAATAAAACGAACATCTTAAAGTTTAAATGTTATTTTAAGCATTATTTGATGGTACTATGTTATTTTTACATATATTTTTAAACATTTTTCAAGGCCCATATTATTAATTCATCTTATTCATACCGGGTTGGTATATATGCAGGTAATGAAGTTAATATCTCCATTTCACAAAAAATGAACTAAAATGCTTCGATAATAGCTCATTAGAGCCAAAAACTAAGAGTAAAAGTAATTATTTTCAGAGGCAAATTAACAGTGTATGTTTTTATGTACCCAGTCTCATTCCTTGCCAACAAACCATTATAACTTTGATTATAAAACATCTGTGTTTTAACCTTTTATTTGAAATTATTTTAGACTTACATAAGAGTGGAAATTATAATACACATGTTTATTATATATTTACTTTTAAAATATATTTCAGGTTACAAAAATGTGTTAATAAGTACACTCCTCCCATATATCCAACTGTTAATTTCCCCCCAATATCAACACCTTACGTTAGGAAACTGCATCTGTTTTAATTGAGAAAAAACGTTGGCACATCATTTTTGAGAAAAGTCCATCCTATTTTTTAAATGTAATAGCCTCTTTCTGCCCCAGTATCCTAAACAGAAAAACACATTCTGCCTAGTTGTTAGGCCTCCTTAGGTTCCTCTTTCCTGTGACTAATGGCCTGACTTAAAAGTAACATCGTATATACCCAACACTTGAGGTCTGTATAAGTAGAGCTGGAAATCCACTGCAGCTTGGGAGCCACTTTCTCAACCACCTACTGGCAATCAGGGCGTGTGCTTACTGAGTGAGAAATCAGCGAATTTTACATTTTTTCATTAGTATGTTTTCTTTCCTCGCAAACACTGCAGGCAATTTCCCTCTAACCAATTGGAAACTTTAACAGTTGTGCGAATATTATAGTGTTATTCAGGGCTTGGGTTAGGTGAAGCTAAATATAAAAACAGTCACTTTAGAACTTTCTACAATGTGCACTCACATGGCGTTTACCAAGCAATCATGGAATGATACATGTTGGGAGTATTGTATTTTGTTCTTTTGCTCAAACATACCATTCCAGTCATTAATTATTCTTTTCTGAATCATTGAGAAAGCAAGATTGGTGGATAACATTGGTAAAATCATTTTATTCTGAGCTAGATTATTCAATAATATTATTTAATCAGACTTCCAAATTAGAGGTAGTTTTGCAAAGTAGACAATTCTCCTTTGCTTCTTGGAACTCCCAAAGCAAAAAGAAGAATAAAAAATAGATATGCAAACTTATCTTTAATGAAACCCAGACATCTTAAACTCCAAACCACAAATTAGGAAAAGAGATGTGTGAAAAGGAGAAATTTTTAAGAAAAAGAGTAGGAGAAAAATACCAATGGCTGCTAATCTCAGGAAGTTCAAATGCAACAAACTTTTCAGATGAAGGACTCAGAAGGCCCAAATGCACCAGGCAATTGAGAGGGATACGCACAGGTTACAGGAGCTCCCAGGGGGCAACTAGGGTCTCTACTGTAGAGAGTCCAATGGGTATTGATGTGTACACGTGTACATCACTGTCCACTGGATGATTATACTCAAGTATAGAAATACATTGTTAAAGAAAAGTAGGTAGATGCTAGGAGAATGTAAGAATATGTTGAAGAATGTTGCTACTGAGCAGGGGTTGACAACTCTTCTCTGAGGGACCAGGTAGTTATAGTTAGTATTTTAAACATATACCTTACAGGTTCTGCACCACTACTCAATTCCGCTCTTGCAGTACAAAAGCACTCAGAAAGCAAATGTGAATCATGGGCATGGTTGTTCCAATAAAATTGTGCATGTGGATACTGAGGTTTGATATATATAATGTCCACATATTATGAAACATGACCTTGCCTTTTATTGTTTTAACTATTTAAAAATGAAAGATATCTTCTTAGCTTATATACTACCCACAGACAGGCGAGAATGGTGTTTGGCTTGCAGACTGTAGTTCGCTCACTCACCCTTGCCAGACAGCATGCAAGAATCATGAACAAATATTTCTCCGAAAGCCAAATACTGTGCATGTAAAATTATTGCCTATGTAAAACAGTAGCATAAAATAGAAATATGAGAGCAACGACAAGGTGTTTTCAGGCAAAGTTGGTAAAACGTGAGCTGGTAAAGTTCACAAAGTGTAAGAAAAAATATCACCTAAGTATATGTAAAAATAGGAATAGTATAAAAAATATATCTTGGGAAGATATTAAAAGACATAGATGATGCAATCCTTTAGACATTTTTTTTAAATGGCAAGGAGTTGGGGAATATTAAAAAATAATGCTTCTAAATGACTGGGTAAACACTCTAAAATAGAATTTTCTGAACAGAGGTGTTAAGCAATGAACAAAACAAAACAAAATGAAACAAAAACTCGTGGACACAGAAACAGCATGGGGACGACTACAGGGGGAGGGAGGTGGGGGGAGGTAGAAGAGCATAAAGGAGGAATAAATGGTGGTGGACGGAGACTTGGGGTGGTGAACACAATAAGACATGATATGTCACTCTATAACTGTAACCTATGAAATGTTATTAATCAATGCCCAAAACACCCAATAAAAATAAAATAAACACATAAGACAATGGGTGTCATTGTGTTCCAATAAAACTTTATTTATTAGAAAACGTTATGAACTGTGGAAGAGAATATATTTGTGATGATATAATTCTGGTAAATTCCTAAGGGCAGAACATACAGGGTCCCACAGGTCATTTTGCTGATGTTCCTAATGTTTGATTTGAGACTGAGAGAGCAGTGAGTCCCAAGGTTGGACTAAGGGATTAGACCTTAGTTTATCAAGTGGTGTTATCAAGTGGAATGTTAACAGTAAGTAGATTAGATTTGGGTGGGGGAGAGAGAAGAAAAGTTGACTTTTTCAATGCTGCTTTAGGGACATCCATGTTCATCTTTTAAGTTCCTCCAATGAATTTATAAATTATAAATTCAATCATTGCTTCTTTAAGAATACTTGTACTAGTCTTAACCATATCCAGTTTAAATTTCTCACTTATACACCATAGTGGGTTTTTAATGAATCTGAGGTATTTTTACCTTGTTTTTTGGAGAAGGAATGTTTTGAATGAATGGCATATTTAAATCTTTTGTTGAAAGGAATTCAAAATCACAAAATGTCAGGAAAGAAACTTGGAAATTAAATTAACACGTATGACTACTTTTTCAATATGACAATTTCACAAATGTGGACAGTAACATGAATACAGGCAATATTGCGGAGATCATGAAGCATCATTTATTCTGACAGATAAGAGTCATCAAAATACGTACCTTCCTCAGTATATTGGCAAATTTTACCAAAGTCAACTCATTCCATTAAAATATGTTACAAAACTTCATTTAAATCCATGCATTTCCTGAAAATCTTATTATTATTTTCAAAATAGAAGAGTTTATTTCATCTTTAGCGTTTTATTCCATTACCATTTAGTTCCCTTATACCCCTTCCTCCAAGCAATCACCACACTGCTGTCCACGTCTATGAGTTATTTTCCTTTTGGCTCAATGTCTCCACCCCTCAACTCTCCCCCGAACTAGCTGTCATCTGCTCTCTATTTATGAATCTCTCCCCCTTTTCCTTGTTATTTCAGTTTGTTCATTAGATTCCACATATGAGTGAAATCATAAGGAACTTGTCATTTTCTGACTGGTTCATTTCACTTAGCATAGTTTCCTCCAAGTCCACCCACACTGTTTGCAAAGGTAAAATTTTCTTCTTTTTTACATCCAAGAGGTATTGCATTGCGTATATGTCCCATAGTTGTTTTATCCACTCATTTATGATGGACAGGAGCTGCTTCCATTTCTTGGTGATTGTAAATAATACTGCAATGAACATAGGGGTGCTTATTTTCCTGCAGATTAGTGTTTTGGGTTCCTTCAGATGTATTTCTAGAAGTGAGACCACTGAGTCAAAAGGCAGATCCATTTTTAATTTTTTGAGGTAATTCCATACTGATTCAACAGAGGCGGCACCAGTCTGCATTCCCACCAACAGTGCAGAAGTTTTCCCCTTTCTCCACATCCTCACCAGCACTTGTTGTTTGTTGATTTTTTGATGATAGCCATGCTGACAAGTGTGGGATGATATCTCATTATGGCTTTAATTTGCACTTCTCTGATTAGTGATGTTGAGCATGTTTTCGTATGTCTATTGGCCATCTGTATGTCCACTTTGAATAAGTGTCTATTCAGGTCTTTTGCCCATGTTTTAATTGGGTTGTTTGTTTTTTCAGTGTTGAGTTTTGTAAGTTCTTCATAAATTTTGAATACTAACCCCTTATCAGATGTATTGGTGAATATGTTCTCTCATTCTGAGGGTTGTCTTTTTATTTTGCTGATGATTCACTTTGCAGTGCAAAAACTTTTGAGTTTGATGTAGTTTCATTTGTTCATTTTTTCTTTTGTTTCCCTTTCCTGGGGAGATATATGTGATGAATATTGCTATAAGCAATGTCCAAGATTTTGCTGCCTAAGTTTTCTTCTATGACTTTTATGGTTTTGGGCCAAAATCGATTAGTCTAAATCAACAATGATAAGATATTTAATCAATATTTAACAACGTGACCAAAAGTTGAAGAGCAAACCTTCTGAAATATGTTCTATGGTGTATTGTTGGTCTTAAAATGCATCTCACCGTCCTCTTGTAGTTGAGCCTTGACTGTTGTTGACAGGCAAATGGGAAGGATTGTAAATCCAGGACAGGCTGTGACCACTGACCACAAACCTCTGCCCTCCATGAAGGATCAGCTGTGTGGGGGCAGGGTGGTGCTTCTCTGACATGGTCTGTAGTTGTCCACTGGGGGCAAGGCTCCAGGGTTTCCTGCATGATTCATGCTAAGTTCAGCCCCCAAGTGTCTTTTGCCAGGGGCCACCATACATGAGCTATACAGCATTCTGAGATGGTTGCTACTTGTGCTGGGCTTGGAGATTCCCAGCAAAGCCAACCTGTGAAGATGTTGCTGCTAGTGATGGGCCTGGGGCCCCTTAGCAAAAGGTATGTGTCTGGGAGCCCACTGAGGCTAGCTGTTGCTTGTTGCAGAAGATTTAGAAATTTGTGAACCATGAGCCAAGACCAACAATTCATAGAGAACATCAGCTTGGGTGGGCCCATAAACTGGGTGGGACGCAGTCTCTGGGGATCTCCAAGGTGGGGAATACAGTGTTAGCCAGGGTGATGGAGTCTGAAATGTAACGCGAGCTTCCATCTCTGTGGCTTGGTGTAGGGAGGACTCAGGAAATGGACAGTGGCCTCTGCCTGCCTTTCTGTCTGGGAAAAAGCTGTCCCCCAGCACTCACCTTGATGCCACATTCTTCAGCTCCTCCCTATGTGCCAGTGGCGCCTTCCAAGCTGCTACCCTGGTGCTGGAGCTCAGAGGGAAGGAGTCCAGTTGTGTCTGTGTGTGTGTCCTTTTAGAGGAATTTCTTGGGACTCTAGGTTTCTTTCACCAACTCAGTCTCTGCTGGTTTTTGCACTTATCTGCTTGGCGTTAGAACCCTGGTCTAGGGGGTCTGGTGTGGGGCTAGGATTCCTCTTCATGAAAATATCCCTCTTGAATTTTTAGTCACCACACTTGGATACAGGACCAGCCTGCTTTGCATCTCTGCCCTTCCTACAAGTCAGGATGTATGTGGTTCCTTTAATTCCATAGTTGTCAGACTTACTTTCAACATGATTTTTAATAGTTCTGAGTGATGATTCTTTTATATTTTAGTTGTAATTTTTGTCTACTCAGTCCACACGAAGGGTGAACCTTGAGAACCCTGTTTGCATGATAGGGGAGTATGTGCCACTGTACTCTACAGGACACCTACTATGTTATGCCATGCTGCCAAGTCAGGGAGTGATAACAGCTCTACCTAACACATAGAATCAAACACAGGAAGCTGCCAAAATGAGACAAAGAAACATGGCCCAAATGAAAGAACAGATCAAAACACCATAATAAGAACTAAACAGAATGGAGTTAAGCAATATATCAGACGTAGAGTTCAAAATACTGGTTATACAGATGCTCAAGGAACTTAGTGAGGACCCCAACACATAAAAAAGATCCAGTGCAAAAGGAAGCATATCCTAACTGAAATAAATAACAAGTTATAAGAAAACAATAGCATAGTGTATGAAGTGGAGAACCAACTCAATAATTTGGATGTAAGGAAGCAAAAAAAAAAAATCAGAACAATAAAAAGAAAAAACAACCCCCACCCCCAAAAGAAAAAAAAAAAACAAGGATAGAGTAAGGAGCCTCTGGGACAACTGTAAGAGGGTCAACATTCACATCATAGGGCTGCCTAAAGGAGAAGACAAAGAGTAAGAAATGGGGAACCTTTTCTTAATATTTAAAATTTTATTTGAGTTTTCTTTAATTCTTTTCATCAATATAATTTTAATATACAGATGTTCACACATTTTGTTAAATTTATTCTTAAGCATTTCACATTTATGAATGCTATTGTAAATGGTATTTTTAATTATAATCTCCAGATGTTCATTGACAGCATATACAAGTAAAATTAATTTTTGTACCTTAGTCTTATATCTGGTAATATTTTAAAGATATTTTTTATACTTGACAGCTTTTTCTTTGGTACATACCTCAATAATTTCTTCATTCATGATTGTACCTTCTACTTATACAATTTTTATTTTTATATTTTTTACTGTTGTTCAAGTACACTTTTCTCCAATTTTCCCCCACCACTACCCATGACCCCAGCCATGACCAACTCTCACCCCGATCCCACCACCACTTAGTTTTGTCCCTGTGTCCTTTATAGATTTCCTGAAAACCCTTCACAATTTTCACCCCATTTTCCCCTCCCACCATGTCTGTGGGTAACATCAGTTTGTTCTTAATTTCAATGTCTCAGGTTATATTATGCTTGATTATTTGTTCTGTTGATTATGTTCCACTTATGGGTGAGATCATATGGTATTTGCCTTTCACTGCCTATCTTATTTCACTTATGATAATGCTCTCCAGATGTATCTACACTGTCTCAAAGGGTAGGAGCTCCTTCTTTCTTTCTGCTGTGTAGTACTCCATCTTGTAAATGTACCATAGTTTTTTGATCCACTCATCTATTTTTTCATTATTTTATTGTTGTTCAATTACACTTATCTGCATTTTCCCCCCCCCACCACTCCCCCACACCCCTTGCTGCCACCCTCCCCCTTGGTTTTGTCCATGTGTCCATTGTAGTTCCTGAAAATCCTTCCCCCTATGACCCCCTCCCACCTCTCCTCTGGTTACTGTCAGATTGTTCTTAATTTCAATGTCACTGGTTATATTTTGTTTCCTTTTTTCTTTTGTTGATTATGTTCCAGTTAAAGGTGAGATCATATGGTATTTGTCCCTCATCGCCTGACTTATTTCACTTAGCATAATGCTCTCCAGTTCCACCCATGCTGTCCCAAAGGGTAGGAGTGCCTTCTTTCTTCCTGCTGCATAGAATTCCATTGGGTAAATGTACCATAGCTTTTTTTATCCACTCATTTACTGATGGGTGCCTAGGTTGCTTCCAGCACTTGGCTATTGTAAATTGTACTGCTATGAACATTGGGCTGCATAGGTTCTTTTGGGTTGGTATTTCAGGGTTCTGAGAATAAAATCCCAGCAGTGGAATTGCCAGGTCAAAAGAAGTTCCATTTTTAGCTTTCTAAGGAAATTCCATACTGTTTTCCACAGTGGATGCACCAGTCTACATTCCCACCAACAGTGTACTAGTGTTCCCTTTTCTCCATATACTTTCTAATACTTGTTTGTTGATTGCTTTATGATGGCTTTTCTGACCAGTGTGAAATGGTATCCTATTGCTTGTCTTCCTGGATTAGAGTCATGTGAGTTCTTTATGTATTTTGGAGATCAAATCCATTTCTGAGGTATCATTGGCAAATATGTTTTCCCATGTAGTTGGTTCTCTTTTCATTTTAATATTGTCATCTTGTACCATGCATAAACTTAGATTTTAAAAAGATTTTAAAATCTAAGATTTCTACAAAATCTTTTTGTAGAAAATTCTTCTTTATAGAAAATAGAAGAGTTGTTTATATTGAAACAGCTGCCCATTCTTATTCAGAGATCATCTATTGTGAACAGTCACAATAACATACCAAATTAAGATAGAAATGGAATACATTAATACATTTCTGGGGATAAAATTTAATTCCTGCGATATCAGAATGAATTCTGTTTTTAAATTAATAAATACATAAACTTAAAATGTGTACTATCCAAAAATGTTAACATCTTAAGATTATAGAAAAAAATCAATTAGATTTTCCTATTTTTTTGCATATCTTCTACAAATCTTCTCTCTCTCAAATCAAGAGTGTAGACATGTCTTTCATTTGTTTTCATCACGACTCTTGATTGAAATAGGTGATTTTCACATAAAATTTAACAATTTACAGTTCTCCAATCAATGCTTCTTCAGTCCCCCAAATTGAAGAAGACATGTAGCATGATGAATTCCAAATTAATTTTCATTTTTAAAATTACCTTCTGTCCAAAATAGAGATTTTGAAAAGCATATATGGGTTTAAAAATATTGTAATGTGATAAAATCATGGCCTATAAAAATAAAGATAACTTGCTTGTCAGGTCAAAATCTATGACCAACTGAAGCTGAGATTATCATGACCACTGATCTTAAGATCCAGAGAAAAATCAATAGTAAAAATGACCGTTTTCATATCAGAAGTTTTTTCAATCTTCTAGAACAACTTAATAACAATGTGTCTAAATAATTTAAACAATGTGGACCATGGGAATGTATTAGAATATCAAATAGAACAAATATCAAATGTATGCTTTGCAATGAAGCAAATAAAATATTAGATTTGCATGGAGCTAGCTAGCTATTATAGTAGTAAGATCTAAATCAGGTTATATTGACAGAACACTAAAAAATCAGAGTATTATTTAAAAGAGATTACACTTACAGACATCAAGGCAAAAGAAAAGCTTTCAAGGAGTTTAAAATATATTTGATGTGAATTTTAATGTTTGATAAATTGTGCTAAACTGTATTCATAAGTAGGCTGAGAAATAATACCTGTGCTTCTATTTTATCTTGAGCCTGTTCTACACTATGTCTCTGTGATACAGATAAGAATCTGTAGAAAAAAGGGCCTGATGGTTGGCTCTGTTTTAGTGTTTTATGTTATTAGCATGATTAGTATTTTCCTAGGCACTTTTGGCTTTTGAACACTTCTAATAACTCAATATTTAAATAGAACTTTACACTTTGTCATAGTCCATTATTTGGGGTGGAAGAAGGATTGCATGGGGAGAGGAGTTTAAACTATCCCAGAAGTGAACAGGAGACTAAACCTTGTACAGCCATATTTCCTTTTGATATATAGACAGATAAACTCTTAGCAATTATTTGGCCTTTCCTAAAAAATGTTTATTTATTTAATATTGTAGTTTGAAACTTCCTTTTACCACTTAGAATTTTTTTGAAAAACTTTATTTGAATATGACAACTCTAAATCATCATTGACAGATTAAAAAAAAGCAATTCTTTACTGAGAATATCACATGGATCCCATCACATACTGAGAATCAGAATTTATTTTTTAATTCTTCTCTCATCTCAGACTATCTCCAAAATCTAGATCTAGGATTTGATTTATTGGATAGATAAGTTTTTTCTCCCAGGTAACGATAACACAATGTTTTTATGACACATAGTTTTTAAATTCTGCCTTCCTACCTTGAATTTAAATTCACAGTAATATGATCTAGCTACAAATATATTTGAAAAATAAGTATAACTATATCATCCCCAAAAAGCAAAATACACATCTTTTTCAAATGAACATGGAACATTTTATACAATATACACAATATACAACATACACATGGGAAGTGTATAGTGATAAGAGTATCTAAAAAAGATGGAACCATTTAAAATAAACAACCTAACCCTACCTCTACAAGAACTGGAGGAGCAACAACAAAGACAGCTCATAGCAAGTAGCAGGAAGGGAATAACCAAGATCAGAGCAGAATTAAATAACACAGAGACTAAAAGAACAATTCAAAGGATCAATAAATCCAGGACCTGATTCTCTGAAAAGATACACAAAATTGACAAGCCTTCAAGCAGTTTCTACAAGAAAAAAAGGGAGAAGACCCAAATAAACACAATAAAAATGCAAGAGGGGAGATTATAACTGATGCCACAAAAGTACAAAGGATTACAAAAAATTATTCAAACAACTATATGTCAAGAAATATGACAACCTGGGCAAAAGGGACAAATTTCTAGAAAATATAATCTTCCAAAACTGAATCAAGAAGTGGAAAGTCTGAACAGAGGGATAAGAGCTGGAGAAGATGAAGCGGTATAGAATAACTGCCCTCACACAAAAGCACTGCACAGGACGATCTCACAGGAGAATTTTACAAAATATTTAAGGAACAGCTAACACCTATCCTTAACACACTATTCCAAAAAATCCAAAGAGAGGACAGACTCCCAAACTCTTTGTACAAAGCCAGCATCATCCTGATTCCAAAACAGACACAGCAAAGAAAGAAAATTACAGACCAATGTTGCTGATGAACATAGACATTAAAATCTTCAACAAAATATTGGCAAACTGCATCCAGCAATACATTTAAAAGATCATACATCTTGATCAAGGGCGATTCATCCCAGGGATGCAAGGATGGTACAATATTCGCAAATCAATAAGTGTAATACATCACATAAACAAAAGGAAATACCAAAATCATTTGATCATATCAATCGATGCAGAAAAAGCAATTGATAAGGTCCAGCACCCATTTATGATAAAAACTCTCAGCAAAGTGGGAATAGAGGGAGCATTCCTCAACATAATAAAGGCCATATATGAGAGACCTACAGCCAACATCAAACTCAACTTGCAAAAACTAAAATTTTCCCAATAAGATCAGGAACAAGACAAGGATTTCGGCTTTCACCATTTCTACTCAACATAGAAGTGGACATCCTAGCCACAGCGATTAGACAAAAAAAGAAAAGAAAGGCATTCAAATTGGAAACGAGGGAGCAAATCTGTCACTGTTTGCAGATGGCATGACAGTGTACATAGAAAACCCGATACAGTCCACCACAAAACTACTAGACCTAATAAGTGAATTTGGCAAAACAATGGGATAAAAAGTCAATGTTCATAAATTTAAGGCATTTTTGTACACCAACAACAAAATATCACCAACAGAAATCGGAAAAAATACCTTTTGCTATGCCAATGAGAAAAATAATGTAGGAATAAATGTAATCAAGGAGGTAAAAGACCTATTCTCAGAAATCTACCCAACACTGAAGAAGAAATTAAGGAAGACACAATCAAATGGAAGCATGTAACATGTTTATGCATTGGAAGAATTAGTTTCATCCTGATGTCCATACCACCCAAAACAATTTATAGATTCAATGCAATCCTTATTAAAATGCCAGTGACATATTTCACAGATATAGAACAAACATTTCAAAATGTATGTGGAACCATACACAACCCTGAATAGTTGCAGCAATTTTGAGAAAGAAGAACAAAGTTGGAGGAATCACAATGCCTGATATCAAACTATATTACAAGGCCACTGTAATCAAAACAATATGGTACTGGCATAAGAAGAGACACATAGATCAATGGGACAGAACAGAGAGCCCATAAATAAACCCAAATCTCCATGGCCAAATAATATTTCACAAAGGGGGCAGAAGCATAAAATGGAGTAAAAGTACTTCTTCTACAAATGGTGTTGGGAGATTTGGACAGTTTACATGAAAAGAGAAAAAAAAAAAAAAAAACTTGACCACCAACTTACACCATTCACAAGAATAAACCGAGAATGGATAAAAGGCTTAAACATAAGTCATGATATCATAAAAGTCCTAGAGGACAACAGAGGCAGGAAAATCTCAGACATTCCACACAGCAATATTTTCACCAATATGTCCTCTAGTGCAAGGGACATAAAGGAAAGAATAAACAAATGGGACTACATCAAATTAAAAAGCTTTTGCCCAGCTAAGGAAAATATCAGCAAAAGGAGAAGGGAACAAACTCTATGGGAAAATACATTTGCAAATGGCATCTTGGACAAGGGTTTGATCTCCAAAATGTATAAAGGACCTACATGACTCCACTCCAGAAAGAAAATTACACAATTAAAAAATATGCAAAGGACCTGAACAGACACTTTTGCAAGGACATACAGAGGGCTAGAGACATATGAAAGGATGTTCAGCATCACCAGCCATCAGAGAGATGCAAATAAAAACCACAATGCGATACCACCTCACATTGGTCAGAATGGCCACCATAAACGAATCAACAAACAAGTCCTGGCAAAGTTGTGGAGAAAAGGCAACCCTGATACACTGTTGGCGGGAATGCAGACTGGTGCAGGCACTGTGGAAAGCAGTATGGAACTTCCTCAAAAAACTAAAGATGGAACTGCTTTTTGGCCTGGCAATTCCACTGTTGGGATTATACCCTAAGAATTCTGAAACACCAATCCAAAAAACCTATTCACCCCAAAGTTCATAGCAGCACATTTTACAATAGCCAAGTGTTGGAAGCAACCTAGGTGCCCATCAGTAAATGAATGGATCAGAAAACTATGGTACATTTACACAATGTAATTCTATGCAGCAGAAAGAAAGAAGGAGCTCCCACCCTTTGCCACAGCATGGATGGAACTGGAGAGCATCATTCTAAGTGAAAGAAGCAAGGCAGTGGAAGAGAAATGCCATACGATCTCACCTATAAGTGGAACATAATCAACAAAACAAGCAAGCAAGAAAAGTATAACCAAAGTCATTGAAATAAAGAACAAATTGACAGTAACCACAGGGGAGGGTAGAGGGGATAACGGGGAAAATGAGAAAGATAATCAGGGAACGTGTATAAAGGACACATGGACAAACCAAAGGCGAGTAGGTTTCGGGGTGAGAAGTAAGGATATGTGGGTCTTGAGGGGGTGATTTGCATCAATGGAAACAACTGTGCTTGAAAAAAATAAATAAAAGTGTTTTAAAACAAAAACTCTAAGTGTAACTGCAACATAAGGAAGAAATAAAATAAAAGTAATTGTCAGTGAACTAGTATATTTTCAATACTAAATGCTAGGGCAAAAATCCACAACAGACATAATGAGATGGTCAGATGCTTGTGTTTGTGTGCAGGGTCATCCCAGGTAAGATTTTAACAGATGTAGATGACAACGGTTTGTGTTTAAATTAAATTGGGAGGTGTGTATGTGTGTTTGTTTATTGTTCGGTAGGGGCAGCTGTTGGACAGTAAATATATAACAATTGAGAAAGAAACATGTAGGCTTCCTAAAAAATAAAGATGATTATATCTCATGAAATCCTTGACTAGAATGAGGATATTAAATATTTCCCAGCTTAGTTTTACTTAACTTTTGCTATGTGCTACAGTTAATATGTTAATGTAGTTGATAAAATTTAGATTAGATTCAGTTTTTTTTTAAAATTCAAAATTAGAGTCTTTACTTTTTGCCCTAGTCCAAACATAAAATCACGTGTTCTGTGAGTCTTGAAAAAAATTTATTTAACATGATGAGAAGTGTCATAACTTCCACTCGTGACCAGGTAGCGCTCTTCTGTTGCTGCTCACCAACTGTTTTTGTGACAATCACTCAGAGACCTGCAACGAACGAGAGGGAGAATTTGAGCGTTCGGCTGTTTGTGCCTCAGTTTCTGAATGGCCTTACCCTTGGAGGAAGGTGCAGGGAGTTTGTCAATGGAGTCAGAACGTCTTCCATGTGCTCTTGGTTTCATTCATCGGCTAATCTGATTCACATTCTCAGTAGGACACCTCCACTGTGATCTTCAATAAGTGCTTTGATATATAATGACTTAGAAAAGTGACACGTTAAGTCTGGATGTGTGGCCAGCTTTACAGTTTAGTTTTAATTAAATGAATTTGTACATAGGAGAATATTATGGTGTTAACATGAAAATATGTTGTTTTCTACTTATTTTTATTTATTTTTAACAGTAGATAATAGTATAAATAGTATATATTCAGTTTACAAGTTATCTTATTAATTTAACTTAACATAGTTTTAAAATAGTTATTTCATTGATTTTGAGTCTATGACCTGCTTTTGAAAATGGATAAAAAAGTGTAATATTATCAATTCAAATATTCAATCAGAAAAAAAAACAAAAGATAATTAAACTATGTGTTCATTTGCATTAATCAGTCAAGTAGAACAAATGCTCAATTAGAGTGTCCACGGCCCTGAAATCTCTGTTCTCAAAAGACAATCTTTTTGCAAGCATTGGCTGAAATGCATTTCTCAACATATTTATGTGTGTCTTGGTAACCTTATTACAGATTCCCTTCGTTTGCTTCATTACTTCTATTTTATCTCTTTTAAGTTATAATGTTTAGCACTGAACTTTTCTTCGAAGTGTCCAAATCGGGAACTGGTCAGAGTAGGGGCTGGAGGAAGACCAGTGTAAGCAGAAAAGGACAAACCTATAAAGTGTCCTGTGAAATATAGTCGACATTTTGATGGGATTTTTAAATCCTCTACTTTGCAGGATTGGTAAATTTGCCATTCAAGGAGGACTCCTTTCCCCAGCTTCATTTCTCTACATTCAATTTCAAAAGCCACTTAGCTGCCTGTGCTGCCGGTCTATCCAGGTCATTCCGGGTTTCACTGTCCAGCTCCTTTGCCAAGATTGGCTGCGCTCCATTTCAATAACTGCAGGTTCATCCCTGGCGCTGTCTCTGCCAGGTCATCCACGGTCAGTGATTTCTCTGCACCGTACGTATCTCAGCTGCTCAGCGAGATTTTAAATCCACTCACAGATTAACCTGGACGAGCCTATATTTTCTAGTGACTAGAACTCAGTAGAATTCTTATAAAAATTAAGTAAATCTGAGGCTCATTTTTGTGCCCAAAATACTAAGAATTCATTCTCACTTTTTCCTCTGGTAGCTCAGAAGTTGTTTTTTGTACTGTTGCTAAATGTACAATCGAATTAAGAGTTAAAATACAGAGAGAGTGGGAGAGAGAGAGCAAACAACCTCCTCTGAACATGATTACCTGAGAATTTACCTGGTTTTGAACCACAAATATGTTAATTAAACTAGTTAATAATTTACCACTCACATTTTTTTCCTTAATTCAAGCCCTTCCCCCAACAATTATGGGCAAAACAGATGATTTTGCAACTGGTGTTACCCGTGACTTGGTCTACACAGAATACATTTTGTTTTTTCTTGCACGTGTATGTTTTGTTTTTTTTTAAAGATATCTTTCCCACTTTTAATTGAACTGTATTTGGTTTGATGACTTGAAAAGAACCATAATAGTTTGGATGCCTTGCACTACAAACAACATACTGTGAATTTATCAATACATGTTTCCAAATTAATTTTAATAAATGCAGAATGCAGCCTTACACATCAATTATGATTTGTCCAAAACTAATTTTTTAACGAACTATCATTAGTTAAATGGCAAAATGACCTTCTAATTAATGTGCTATATCAAAAGGGTACTGTATTTTGGAGAAATGAGGGGCAGATCATTGGTGGGCTCCTCAGAAAAATAGTACCTCATTTGTAGCCCCACACATAATAAAATATCATATTTGTATAACTTTGTAGAGAATGTATTGAGGCTTTGTTTCCAGAGACACTTAAATATGGTTTCCACATTTCATGTCCTCAGGATATATAAAATGAAAATATGCATATGGTACGTGAATGTGCATCTCAACACACCTTCCTATGTGTGACTGTCATGTGTCAGCTGGTGTGAGCACCCTCTCTGCTGCCCACCAAACCACACTTCGGTTTTCAGTGTTTGCCACTTTTTTCCTAGGCTATTTGTATAAGTGATTGCATATTGTAGTTTGATTCTCTTCTAGTGTAGAAAATAAAAACATATATAATTTTAAAGTCTTTGTATTTATGATACCAGAATGTAAATATAGAAATCATTAGGAATGTCCAGATTACTGACATTTAAGTACTTATTAAATATATTTGGGCATAACTTGTCATTTGTACTCATTTTTTCAGATGTAAAATAGAACATTAAGAAATTCTAGAAATATAGAGAAACAGGTTTTTCGGTAAACTGCTTCGAATACCAGAAGAGGTGCCCTATGACTATCACATGAAGGCTTTCCTTGAACATTTCTGTATCTTCACTAAAGAAAAGCAAGCCAACCAGGTTTTCTTTACTAAATGACAATTTCTAATCACCTCACTTTCCTTCAAATTTTAGATATTTTTCTTTCATCAAAATAAATGTTACTTTATTTCAAATTTTTATACATGTATTTACATGTCCGGTCACAAGATGAGCAACTAATTATACTGTGACATTATTGAATGGAGTATTGACTCAAATGTGGGATTTGTGGTGATTAAGACAAATAGTTGTATCTGAAGCAGATTGATTTTGCTCTAAATAGCTGTTTACAGTTCAAAGAGGGTACTGCTCAAGCTAAAATATAACCTCAACAAAAACAAACCATTTACATTTTCTATCCTATTACTTAGTTTGGAATAAACACACAAGCAATTACCTGAACCTATACTGAACTATTTTTATGGGATTCATAAACAGACTACAGGTCACAACCTGGTAGATCATTTTCAGCTATTAAAACACTGTCTCATTTTCTGATAATTTCATCTTGGTAAATGGGCAGAGCTGTCCTGTAACATTATGAACACAGTTCACTGTGTAACATGTTAGACCTTACTATAAACTTCAAATATGATTTTATCTTTTTTCATTTATAGCTACATGGTGCTGGGTTATGTATCCAAGTGGTGTTACTATAATACTATGGAACTTAAATTCTGATAAAAAGTTAATGAATGTATTCTTCAAAGTATACAATGACACAAGTTGTTTTTATTTATTTTTATAGTTGTGCAAGTACAGTTGTCTCCATCCCCCCCCCACCATTCCCTCCTCCCCAGCAATCTACACCTCCCTCCCCTGATCCCACAACCCCTTGGTTATGTCCATGTGTCCTTTATAGTTTTTTCTGAAAACCCTCCCTGCTTTTCCCCACGTTATCCCTTACCACCTCATCTCTGGTTACTGTCAGTAGGTTCTTAATTTCAATGTCTTTGGTTATATTTTGCTTGCTTGTTAGTTTTGTTGATTCTGTTCCACTTAAAGGTGAGATCATATAGTATTTTTCTTTCACTGCCTGGCTTATTTTACTTAGCATAGTGCTCTCCAGATACATCCATACTGTAGGAGCTCCTTCTTTCTTTTTGCTGCATAGAATTCCATTGTGTAAATGTACCAGAGTTTTTTGATCCATTCATTTACTGATGGGCACTGACATCAGGTAAATGATGGCTGCTTCCAACACTTGGCTATTATAAATTGTTCTGCTATGAACACTGGGGTGCATAGGTTTTTTGGATTGGTGGTTCAGAGCTCTTAGGATATAATCCCAGCAGTGGAATTGCTGGGTCAAAAGGCAGTTCCATTTTTAGTTTTCTGAGGAAATTCCATGTGGGAGCCCCTTCTGTGTGGCATGAGCCCAGCTCCCACTCGGAGATGCACAGGACCCACACCCACAGATAGGTTCTCTCATGGGAAATCAGGTTTGCAATGTGCCTAAGCTGCTTTGAGTCTTGCTTTTGCTAAAACTTTCTCACCCTGAATTGAGACAGCAAGTGCTTATTGTAACTTCCTAAAATCCATACTAAACCTTTCAAGGATGAGTGTAACTGGCTCAACCACTTTTCCCTTTTCATTTTCAAATATTCTTCTGTGATGTCATTAGCGGCATCATCTCCTTTGTTGTCTGTAAAAGGTTTGCCTATAGCGAACCTGTGCATAGTAAATGAGGACCATGAGGTAATGTGACCAGAAACCCAATAAAGGCAGCCATGGCGGAGGCCATGGGCTTTTGCTCCCCCTTGAGAGAAAAGCCATGCTGTCCTTTTTCCTCCAATGGACTTGGTAGTCCGTGTGAATGTCTCATTTCATCTATAATGATGTGGGCACTGTGGGCTGGTGTCTGCATCAATTCCGTACTGTTTTCCACAGTGGCTGCCCCAGTCTGCAATCCCACCAACAGTGCACTAGGGTTTCCTTTTCTCCACATCCTCTCCAACACTTGTTTGTTGATTTGTTTATGATGGCCATTCTGACTGGTGTGAAGTGGTATCTCATTGTGGTTTTAATTTGCAACTGTCTGATGGCTAGTGATGCTGAGCATCTTTTCATGTGTCTCTGGGCCCTCTGTATGTCCTCCTGGGAAGTGTCTGTTCAGGTCTTTTGCCAATATTTTAATTGAATTGTTTGACTTCCTGGAGTGGAGTCCTGTGAGTTCTTTATATATTTTGGATATCAAACATTTGTCCAAAAAATCATTGGCAAATATATATTCCTATAGAGTTCTTTAATGCTATTTTCTTTAGCCATGCAGAAGCTTTTTATTTTGATGAGGTCCCATTTGTTTATTCTTTCATTTATGTCCCCTGCTCTAGGGGAAATATCAGTGAAAATATTGCTGCATAGAAAATCTGAGATTTTCCTGCTTATGTTCTCCTATGGACTTTAATGGTGTCATGGCGTATATTGAATTCTCTTATCCATCTTGAATTTATTTTTGGGTATGGTGCAACTAGGCTATTGAGCTTTATTTTTTTTTGCATATGGCTGTCCAAATCTCCAACCACCATTTGTTGAAGAGGTTACTTTTACTACATTTTATACCTCTGACCCCTTTGTCAAATATTAATTGACAACAGAGACTTGCATTTATTTCTGAGCCCTGTATCTATTCCATTGGTCTATGTATCTGTTCTTGTGCCAGTACCAGGCTGTTTTGAGTACAGTGGACTTGTAATATAGTTATGTCCAGTATCACGATCCCTCTACTCTGTTCTTCCTTTTCAAAATTGCTGCAGCTATTTGGGATCATTTATGGTTAAACATAAATTTTTGAAATGTTTGTTCTCTGTGAAACATGTCATTGGTACTTTAATAGGAATTGCGTTGAATTTATAAATCGCTTTGGTTGTCAGGACATCTTGATGATGTAAATTCTTCCAATCCATGAACACAGTGCATGCTTCCATTTGTTTGTGTCTTCCTTAATTTTTTCTTCAGTGTTGTGTAGTTTTATGAGTACAGGTTCTACCTCCTTGGTTGATTTTATTCTTTGGTACTTTTTTGTTGTTGTTATATCAAATGTGATTTTTTTCCTGATTTCGGTTTCTGATTTTTCATTACTGATGTACAGAAATGCCTTTGATTTCTGAATATTGACTTAGTATCCCACTGTTTTGCTAAATTCACTTATAAGGTCAAAAAGTTTTTTGGTGGAGTCTATAGGATTTTTAAGGTACACTGTCATGTCAATTTCAAACAATGACAGTTTTGCTTCCTCCTTTCCAATTTGGATGCTTTTTATTTATTTTTCTTGTCTAATCACTATGGCTAGGACTTCCAATACTATGTTGAATAGAAGTGATGAAAGTGGACAACCTTGTCTTGTTCCTGATATTATTGGGAAAGGTTTTAGTTATTGCCAATTAAGTATGATGCTGGTTGTAGGTCTCTCATATATGGCCTTTATTATGTTGAGGAATGTTCCTTCTATTCCCACTTTGCTCGGTGTTTTTATCATCAATGGGTGCTGTACCTTATCAAATGCTTTTTCTGCATCTATTGATATGATCATGTGGTTTTTGTCTTTCCTCTTATTTATGTGATGTATTACATTTATTGATTTGTGAATATTGTACCATTCTTGCATCCCTGGGATCAATCCCACTTGATTATGGTGTATGATCTTTTTAAAGTATTGCAGGATTTGGTTTGCTAATATTTTGTTAAGAATTCTAACATCTATGTTCATCAGTGATATTGGCCTGAAGTTTTCTCTGTTTGTTGTGTCTTTACCTGGTTTTGTGATTAAGATGATGCTGGTTTCATAAAAAGTTTGGAAGTCTTCTGTTTTCTTGGATTTTTTGCAATATTCTGTGAAGGATAGGACTTAGCTCTTCTTTATGTGCTTTGTAGAATTCTCCTGTGAAATCATTTGCTCCAGGGCTTTTGTGTGCTGGGAGTTTTTTGATTAGTGCTTCAATTTCTTCAGCTGTTATTTTTCTGTTCAAACTTTCTACTTCTTCATTTATTTCAGAAGGTTATATTTTTTTCTAGAAATTTGTCCATTTCACTGAGGTTTTCAATTTTTTTGATATATTGCTCTTTCTATTAATTTTGTACAATCCTTTGTATTTCTGTGGTGTCAGTTGTAATCTCTCCTCTTTCATTTCTGATTGTGCTTATTTGGGTCCTCTCTGTTTTTTCTTGATGAGTCTGCTTAAAAGTTTGTCAATTTTATCTTTTCAAAGAACCAGCTCCTAAATTTATTGATCCTTAGGATTGTTCTTTTAGACTCTATGTCATTTAATTCTGCTCTGATCTTGGTTATTTCCTTCCAATACTTGCTCTGGGCTGTTTGTTTTTGTTCCTCTAGTTCTTGTAGATGTAGGACTAGGTTGTTGATTTTAAATGTTTCTATCTTTTTAAGATAGTCTTATATTGCTATACACTTCCCTCTAAGGACTGCCTTCCCAGTGTCCCTTAAGTTTTGGATTGTTGTGAGTTCAATTTTATTTGTTTCCAGAAACTTTTTGATTCCTTCTTTGATCTCATTCCTACCCCAATAGCATGCTATTTAATCTCCATGAATTTGAGTGTTTTTGCACTATTTTCCTGAGGTTGGTTTCTAGTTTCAGTTCCTTGTGGTCCTAGTAAATGCTTGATATGATTTCAATTTTCTTGAATTTGTTGAGGCTTGTTTTGTGTCCTATCATATGGTCTGTCTTTGAAAATGTTCCAAGTGAATTTGAAAAGAATGTGCATTTTTCTTTCTTTGGGATGAAAGGCTCTATATATGTCAGTTAAGTCCATTTGATCTGGGGCATTGTTCAATGCCTCAATATTTTTGTTGATATTTTCTGGAAGATCTATCCATTTTTGACAGTGAGGTGTTAAAATCCCCTACTATAATTGTGTTGCTGTCAATATCTTTCTTGAAGTCCTCCAAGATTTTCTATATGTATTTGGGGTCTCCTTTGTTGGTTGCATACATATTTGTAATGTTTATGCATTCTTGATGGATTTTTCCCTTGTGTATTATGAAGTGACATTCTGGGTCTCTTTTTATGGCCCTTGTTTTGTACTTTATTTTATATGAGATAAGTATTGCTACCCTGGCTCTTTTTTTTCCTGCCCACTTGCTTGGAAGAATATTTTCTAACCCTTCACCTTCACTCTATGTAGTATTTTTGTTCTCAGGTGAGTCACTTGGAGGCAGCATATGTGTGGGTCATTATTTCTTATCCATTCAGTGATTCTGTATCTTTTGATTGGAGCATTTGATCCTTTTACTTTTAAGGTTATTACTGATAGGTACTCATTCATTGCCATTTTACTTCCTTTGTGCCAGTGTTCCTCTCTCTCTCACTCTTTTTGTTCCTCTTCAAGCATTCCCTTTGGCACCTCTTGCAATGCTGGTTTCAAAGGGATTATCATTTCATCTTTCATTTTGGAAACTCCTTATTTCACCTTCCATTTCAATTGAGAGCCTTGCTTGATAGAGTAGTCTTGGTTACAAGCCTCTGTTTTATGTTTCTTGGATTATTTCTTGACATTCCCTTCTGACTTGTAGCATTTCCAATCTGCAGTCAGCTGACAGCCTTATCAGGACTCCCTTGGATATTATTTCCTATGTCTCCCTTGCTGCCTTTAAGATTTTCTCTTTGTCTTGGAATTTTGCCATTTTAATTATGATGTGTCTTAGAATGGGTCTCTTTGTGTTCCTCTTCATCGGTGCCATCTCTCCTTCTTGGATTTGTGTGATTTTTTCTCATCATATTAGGAAAGTTTTCCATCATTACTTTTCCAAACAGGTCTCCTTGTTCTTCTTCTTCTCCTTCTGGTATCCCTAGTATACAGATATTATTATGTTTCACATTGTCATGAAGTTCCCCTACCACCTCTTCATTCTTTCTGAGCCTTTTTTCATATGTTTGCTCTTTCTGGGTGTTTTTTCTACATTGTCCTCCAGCTCACTGATTCAATTCTCTGCTTCATGTAGCCTGCTTTTGATTCTTTCTACTGTGTTCTTCAATTCAGAAATTGTATTCTTCATTTCCACTTGGCTCTTGTTGATAGTTTCTATTTCCTTTTTCATGTTGATATAGTTTCCAGGAGTACATTGTAGTTTCCCTGTAGTTTCTGGTAATTCTCTGTCAGCTCATGGAGCTTCCTGACAACCACTGCTTTGAACTCAATATCTGATAGTTGACTTGCCTCTATTTCATTTAGCATTCTTTCTGAGGCTTCCTCCTTTTCTTTTATTTGGGGATTGTTTCTTTGCCTTCCCATTGTTTATGAGACTCTTCCTGTTAGCCTCAGCTTCTTAAATTGATCTGTTCTGACTCCTTGGGTTTGTGGTGTGAACTTCTATGGTAGTAGTCCTGTGAGATTCAGTGGTGCAGTCTCCTTGATCTCCTGAGCTTGCTGGTCTTGGGCTATTGTTTGTGTTGGCTCTGTGTTTGTCTTTGGGTTTTGATTGTTGTTGGGTCTTTGTTGGGTCCTTCCCTCCAGCTGGTTGACTGAGGTCACTCTGCCCACCACGTCTTGTGTGCTGCTGTGCAGATGAGGATGGGCCTTGTCAAAGTTGGTTGTTCTGTCTGTCTGAGGTTATGAGGCTTCTCTCTTGCTGTTGTTCAGTTGCTTGTTCTGCATAATTTCTCCACCATGTAGTTGTAATTCCAGATTGGTCCTGATATAGGTTAGTGTGGCTTCCACTCACTCCTCCACCTTCTTACTTTATTATCTGTTGGTGGTTCCTTTGTTGGTGGGTTTTCTCTTACAGCAGGTTCATTGGTGTTCACCTCTCCCTCCTACTCTTTTATGTGATAAAATGGATTAAGACAGCACAAGTGTATTCTACAGGATTGAAATTGCCAGCATGTACAAAAGAGATAGGAGATCCATTGGATAAGTATAGTGTTAACCATGATATTTCACTCAACTATCTACTTTTCAAAGGAGTAGAAAAGAGCTAAGACTCTTGTTAGAAGGGGGAAGGGGTTTGAGCTGAATCCTGAAAACAAAAAGCTTGTGGGTAGTCAGATTGTGAGATACAGTGAGAGTAAAGGATAGAAACTAGGTGCAGTGTACGAGAGGTTAGCGTTAACCACAACAGCAATAAGGCTCTGGAAAACAGTGAATTGGGTTAAGACCCTGGAGTGGTGCTATGTATTATTTGTATGGAACAACAATTATTTACAATAATGCTGGAACAACAATCATATGACAGAATTTTTGTAACTTAAATTACAAGAATAGGAACATGACCTAGAGAAATGTGCTATTGGAACATTACAGAAGTGAAAAAGAAAATTAAAATACCTTATGAAAGAGAGAACAAAGAAACCAGTCAAACAATACAATTAAACAAACAAATGAAATGAAGAAAGCTAAACAGAAAGAAGAGAAATAAAGAAATACTAATAAAATAAAAGAAGTAAAAATAATGAAAAAATACCAATAATACAAATAAACAATAACATGCAAGTTCTCTGGAATAACAAAGTGAAATTTGTCTCAGTTTCTCCGTTGCTGGGATTAGCCTTGTGTTCCCTCTCCGGGTCTGTTTCTGGACCTTTCACGGTTCTAGGTTTTATTGTCTCACTTGGGGCAGGGGAAAAAAAGCCTACTGCTGACTTTAAACCCTCCAAGTGAATTCTGCTGGCTGCCCTGGATACCACAGGAAGAGCGGGGGGGGGGCTTTGCTTTTCTCCCCTCCTACGGTTTTGGGAGGATGGGGTCCAGGTCTGGGCTGCAATCTTCACAGCCCATGCTCCAGGCCAGTTCCTCCATTTGCTGCCAGGCCCCCACTGCCCTTCTGCACCAGGCCTGTGCCTTCAATCCACCAGTTGTGCTGTCCTTGGGGTGCACCAGTTAGGGGCAACTCACACCCCACCTTCTCGCTCTTTGCTGTCCTAAGTGCTAGGCACTCTCAAGGTTCAGCTCCCCCACTGAGTTAAGTCTTTCTGGGGAGGGGTAACTCCCAGGGCCCTGTTGCTATCCTCTGCGGGGAGGCACCTCCTCCTTCCTCCTAGAGAGCCTGCAGGGCCCAGTGGGGCGTGGGGGTGGAGCCTCTGCTTCTGGGGCCGTGGGGGCAAGGTCCGTGTGGGAGAGTTGCCTAAACAATGGCCGAGAGCCTTATTTTGAATAAAATCCTCCTGTTCAAGCCTGGCTCTCTTAATAAGCATCTGGCCTCTTACACAGCCCCATTGTACAGCCAGACTGGAGACTATCCCGAGTCAGGGTCTGTCACAGCTGAGCCCTTCTCCCTTCTCCAGGCATCATCCGGCTCCCCAGTTTCTCGGGTAATGGCCCAGCTGGCTTCCGCAGTCCCAACAGGTGAACACCAGCCCGACACAGGTTGTTTTTAGATGTGGAACACTTCACCTAAGTAAATATTATTTAGATACCTATGTGGTCTTGTTACTAGCTACAGGAAGTGTGGTTCTGTGATAAGGTACTGTATCACCTTGAAGATTGTCAAAAATGCAAAACCTCATGCTGGTCCTGGTGCCTCCCAAACCAACGTGGTATTTTCAGATCATCCCCAGACGATTCTAACGCATGTTAACTTTTGAGACACCCTACTCCTGTTGACTCATGTATTTGGAATTTAGACCTACTTATCCCAAATCAATGCCCCCCGCTCCGTTTAATTGTGTCCCTGTACAGTTAGGGAAAGAATGACAGCAGAGGTTTTCGTCGATTCTGTAAGCACTTATTTACGTGCGGTTTGTGCGGGCTCTGTGCTGAGTGTTGATCTTGCAGAGGTGATGGGATCACTGATTGTACCAGGTAGGAGCTTCATGTCCTGTGCAGAGATAGGTAAAGAAATGATGGCAGTTTTGTGTACCAAGCACTTCTAACAACACACAGCTGAGAAATTCACCTCCACGTGGCAAAAGTGCTTTGAAGAAAGGTAGAAGTAACTTGATAGGCAGACCTGCTTATAAATTGCTTCCTAAAGCTAAAACACAAGTTTTCTTAGATGTTTGACAAAGGCTATGCTTAGCTTGTTCAAGCAACTTAATTTATATGTACACTTGTGTCTATATTGTATAGCTTAGTATACATTCAATTGAAATATAAATAATCTAATGCATATATTTTGAGGATTCTATACACACTTTTAAATTTCAATTTACCTTTTACAAATGGGGTGACTAAGAACAAAAGGGTCAAATATTTACTTTAAGGTCACAGAATGTGTAACAAATCAGTTTGGAATTCAAGTTTATTGAGATTTAGATTTCTAACTATTTTTTTGAGATTTGTTGAGTTAATTTATTGAGATTTTCTAATTAGAAACTAGTTGAGGAATTAACATTGAAAAAATTTTCTTTTGCAACAGTTTTTGCTTTTGATTATGCTGCTAACAAAATCTTTGATTAAGACGTTCAGATATGCGTTTCTGTTCAGCTGTGTAACAGAGATGGCCACTTTATCTCCAAGCCGCCGTGCCGTAACCGTGACTTAAAACAACAGTTCCTGAAGGCAGTTCCTTTAGTGGAAAAATTGATGACAGAGAAAAAAAAAAAAAAACATTCAGTTATGCATTCCACAATTGGGAACCAACGATTCTTTAAAAATATTTTATTAAAGGTTTTAATTTTGTCTTTAAATTACTATCAACCTTTAAAACATCAAAGTTATTATTTCCTGGATATTAACCATTTAGACATATTATGCTTTAATTGCATCCAAGTGGCAATGACATCAACTTTAACCAACCACTGGGGACTCCAACAGGAGCAGATGGCCTTCTGAGATTCTGCTTCTCAGAAGCCAGCCTTGGAAATGTTTTTTCCAGAAAGCAATGGACAGTTTTCAAATCCTGAGTACAGAAAAACAGGCATGTTTTCCAGGATTTATTTGGTCAACTCAGTGACAGTTGGGCATCCTGATATGATAGAAACAATTTTAAAACTATCATCAAAACCTGTGAATGAGATGACCCATTCTCTGTAATTAAGACTAAGTAGTGGGTATCTGTCACAAACCAAATTAATAGAAATGAATTCAAAAACTTTGGAAGGGACAATCCATGATGATCTAGTGTAGCATGACCCTGAAGAGGACATTTTATTATATAAGATTTCATTGTCAGAAAGAAATGTCACTCTGGCAAACGCTGAGCAAGGTAAGTAGGTTTTTCAGAGGGTAGAGTTCTTTATCAATTCGGTGTGAATGAACATGCTGATAGCACCATTTAACAAGTGGCTGATTCCAGAAAACTAAACAGCACCCTCACAGAAAAAAGTCATTCACTCAAGGGTGAGGACAGTGTTCTTGAAGCCCAGTCTCAATTTCTTTTGTAATCTTACTAGCTTCCTCTTTAATTAAAAGGATGGCGTTATGAGATTTACATGCTCAGTGGTGTCAGGTTCATGGATGAATGCAAGATTGTTGAGAATTCAGCTAACATCCTCCAGTATATTTAGTGCAGCCCACTCATGATCAATCCAAAAAGGGGGAGACCGATCCGAGGAAGTCATGACCGATCAACCAGTGATATGGATGCACCACAGTTTCTCGAACATCACAATCATCTCAGGGGTCGAAGGCTCTGAAAACTGTGGCCCCTGGATAACTTTCATGCATCTATTTAGCTATGCAATTCTAGAAGATTAGTAGCATGTTATTTTTGCATGAAAATTTCAGCTCAGCTGCAGCAACATTAAAATCATACCTCTGTGTACTAACAATTATCTTCATATGAGAAGGAGACAAAATTGTAAAATGGTTTCTGTACTTACACAATCTTTCAAGAAATACTCGCATAGATTTGATCCCATCTACAGATTTTGCACTCCAGACCTTGTTTTTCTCTCCTTCCCAGTTTTTCTTTCTCTTCAACTTGTGCCCATTTATAAACATTTATTTTGTCTTTTTAAAAATAATAATGGTTCTTAAATGTTTTTTTAACTTTATTGAGATATTATCAATATATAATGTATACAAGTTTAAGGTATACAATGTAATAATTTGAAATATATATGTGGTGAAAAAATAGCACAATAATGTTACTTAACACCTCCATTCCCTCACATAATTTCCATTTTTTGTGCATGTTGATAACATGTAAGGTTTATTCCCTTAACATGTTCAAATATATAATGAGTTATTGTTAATGTAGTCATCATGCTGTACATGAGATTCCCAGGATTTATTCATCTTGTGACTGGAGGTTTGACACCTTGAACACCATCTCCCCAACCCACCCCAGCCCCTGGTAACTACCAGCCCACTCTCTGTTTCCTGTTTATATTCCATGTCTAAGTCAGAACACGCGGTATTTGTCTTTCTGTGTCCAAGTTTTTTCACTTACCACAATCTCATCAAGGTCCATCCATGTTGCTGAAAATGGTAGGGTTTCCTTCTTTTAAATATTTTATTGCATGCATGTGTACGTATGTATCTGCATCCTGTTTCCTTGGTCAGGATTGGTGGTTCTGGGTGTGCCCACCACCTGGCATGTAGGAGACTGTTCAGAACCTGGGGATACAATAGCCACCCGGAGTGGTGGAAGCTGACAGGTGCCGAGATAGAATAAATCTCTCGGTTTGCTGGGGTCTTCTAGGAGCTGGAGGTGAGGAAGTCACTGAACCACCTGGGGCTGTTGGAGCCGTCAGATGCCAGGGTGACCCACAGGCCTGGACTAACAAGATCCCTCTGGGATTCTGGTAGCAAACCTTTATGTTATCTTGATCTCATTTTTTCTCTTTGCAGCCTGTGAGTGCACTTAATGCAGCTGATATTTCAAAGACCATCCTCCCTCCCTCACTTTCTTGTCTCATACTTTCACTCTTCCATCTTCCATTCTAGCCCCCTTTTCCTTGTTATCCTCTTATCCCTCCTCTGTTCACTGATCAATACTCTTCTCTTCCCCTTCCTCTCCTTACCACCTCCTGATTTCTTCTCCATCTCCTCTCCTTCAGCCAGGATGACCCCCACCCCAATCATCACCTGTGTTCAGCATGTTGATCATTGACCAGAGAGAAGGGCTTCCATGCTGCCAATCTGTCTGGCTAAGCCCAGTTACAGTTCTGTTGCCCTTTTTCAACACTTTGTTGCTGTTTCTTGTTAGGTGAACTTATTATTGCTTCAAAATTTTATATTATTGTTTTATTTGAAACAATGGATGAGAAAACTAAACTTCCTGTATATCCTTAAATATAGTATATCTGTTCCCAGACAGTTAGGCCTGGTTTATCAAAATTGCCTGATTACGTGTTAGAGAAAGAGATGGACATTATAGAACAAGGAATTTATTCTAACTCATTTTCTCCCCTTCTTTCAATACTGAGGGTAATTCTAGGTCCTGACTGTTGGTAAGATGCAGAGGAACCTTTAGAAATTATATTGATTGTCAGGATTGTTGTTTATAAATCTGTGGTTTGAGTTTATCCCTGTTTCCCTTAGGGGGAAAAGATGACTTGTTTAATAAAGCAATCTTGAATGCAGTTTTAAACAAATTTCAACATAATATATGAAAATTCAAATATAAGATAACCTTTCTAGGGATTGAATTTACAATCTTTGTTTCTATATTTCCTAAAGGTAATCGATGTGTGATTAGCCACATTGTTACAATTAATTATATTGGATGGCAGATGTAAATGAATTGAGATAATTTCATATTGAAATTCCATTGTAAGTCAATTTGGATGTTAAGTCCTCCTGTAAAATTACAATTATATATAATTCACAAAGTATTCCAAATACTTTCTCCCACTAGTTAAAGCCACACCTTGAGTTCATAACCATGAAATTACTTCAAAGATAAGGAAACTATGCCTGATAGTTCATTGGTGCAGTTGCCAATGGTGTTAATGAGAGCATACTGAATTCAAACCAGGCAGACAGTTAGGAAATGCGAAAGAATGACATTAAGACATGAATTAAATAATAGTTGATGATGAGAGTTTAATGAGATATTGATTTTCTTACAGTTGTGAGACTTTATAGATTTTGGGTGACCTTCCAAATGGCAACATTCAGTGACCACCTCTTCTTGTAGCTAATTCAAGCTTAAGGTTTAAATTCAAATCAAAGGAATAAATATAGGACGTTAATTCTGTGTGTGGGTGTATGCTAACACTTTATCATTTTGTCAGTTGCCTCTACCTGTTTGTGAACACAATAGACATCCTAATAAATTAGAGTGGAATAGAGAGAAGTGAGAATTAAAAGAAAGGTTTAGAGACTCAGAAGAAAATTTGCTGGAATGGTAGTTTGGGGACACAAAAGGTAGCATAAAAGTATTTCTTTTTCTAATTTACATTATTTCTATATTCTAGCACTAAAGCATTTGCTTGCTACTTTTTTTTCCTAGATGTTCTGGAATTCCCTTGCATATGTAAATTTGAATATCAATGACATCTGTGTATATATTTAAAGGTTAAATAATGGATTAAAGGTTATTATTAGCAAGAGAAGAATTGGCCAAATTCATAAACGCAAGTGAGTTACTAGTTTTGTTTTTGAAGATTTTGAATGTTTTGCTTCAAGGCATCCAACATAACAAAATGTGCATTAGCTAAGCTCCTTTAGTTATTTTATGAAATGGAACTTGTGTGTCCAACAAACATTTAAAATTAAACATACTAACTTTCATCAACCGATAGTTTTTAAATTGTTAAAAGATATATAAAATTTAGAATTTTAACCATTTTAAGTGAACTGTGAATGCACCTATGAATGAGAAGGAGCAAGGCTGGGAAGATGGGGAGCAGTTGTGTAATTTAGTCTGAACAACGGCTAAGCAAACCCCATAGATGCTTCTGGAGTTGTCCTGAATCAAGAAGGGCCAGACCTTTATGTACCTGTGCCATCTGGTAATCCTGCAAATGGTGTGGAACCCTGGACCTGAGGAATCTCTTTGGCTGAACCAATTCCCAGGTGACAGCTGAGGGCTGTTTGGGGGCAACAGTCCTACCAGCTGGAAAATGTTTTTGGTATTGAAGGGTCATCTGGGAAGCTTAGGACAGTCGCCTCACTTCTGTACAATTCTCATTTGTTCTTGATTACAGTGCAAGATGCCAGGGCAGGTATGATTAACTAGGAAGCAGGTTAACAATGGAGATTTAAAGTTTACACTATACAAAAGCTTATTTATTTTCTTAAATGCAGAATTATCCATTCAGCATTAGCAAAAAAATATGCAAAGGTGTGTACTTATTGACAGTTTATCTTGTAATAAGAATGATTTTGAGTAATTTGATTCTAAGAAAACAGCCACAAAAAAAATAAAAACAGAAATAAATTTCTGATGATTGATGGGGAAGCTCAGACTTCTTACTGTAATTCCGCATCAATTCTAGCTAATCTCTGTATTTAAATGTTTGCCATGACACTTAATATAACATAACTAAGAGAGCCATTTTTCTTGGTTGATTCATCTTTATTTTTTTCAACACATTTTTGTGCATGTTCTTATACTAAAACTTCAGAGTCCCCCTGCTGAGAAATGAAGGTAGGTGTAGAAGTGGATCATGTTTTGACAAGCCCTGAATTCTGCAGCCCATTCACAGTATACTTACCTGCCACCTTTGCATCAACATCTTGACAAGGTCATCATGCATTAAAGAGTCTAACATGCGTTCAGACTCTAACACTCTAATGCTCACTTTTCCTGAAGAAACTGTGCTAAAAGTCATGCTTTTAATACATCACCATTATTTCTGACTACTTGGTAGGCAGTTTTGATTATTGTAAGTGAACTTCTTGCATGAAAATATGTCAGTCAGAAAGTAAAGTGTTCCCAGCAATTGCTAGCTACATCTTTGAAAGATGCATTGGTTGACCTCTAAATGTCATTGTGGCATAAAACTAAACCAAGGTTTCAAGCATGTTTAACAGTGAAACTCTTTCATTAACAAGAGACTAGAAATATCTATCTATCTATCTATCTATCTATATAGATATAGATGTATAGAACCAAAAGCCAATAGGGAAATTGGGATTTCATTACTTTATTTTTATTTTTAATCTTAAGCAACAATATGTTTGCTTCTGTTATATTAAGCACAGCAAAGAGAGTGACCATCAGGTATACAACACTTTAAACTCTTCTTATTTCTATGTCTTTAAAATGCGGTTTTATTGCACATTCACTACATGAGAGTCCCTGCCAAAATTCCACCCAGTCTCCCTGCCAGGGCACCACCCTATCTTGGCTTGCACTGGTCTTCAGGAGAGATAATACAAGGACATCTGAGCCAACAGAGCACCGAGAGAACCGCTGTCATCCTCACAAGGCTCCTGGGCCTGGCAGTCCTGACAGGGAGAGACAAGGTGAAGATGTAGTCCAAGAATTTGAGAGTTCTGTGGAGTCTTGAAGTTCTTTTTTTTAAATGGGTTAATGTATATTTATTTATTTATTTACTTTATTGTTGTTCGTGTACAGTTGTCTCCATTTTCTCACAACCACTTTCCCTACCCCCCCCCCATCATACCCTACTTCGGCTTTGTCCATGTGTGCTCTATGTATGTTCCTTGATGACACTTCCACTTCTTTCCCCCATTATTCCCCTCCTCCCTCCCCTCTGATCACTGTCAGTTTGTCCCTAATTTCAGTGTCTCTGGTTATATGTTGCTTGCTTGTTTGTTTTGTTGATTAGGTTCCACTTATAGGTGAGATGGTATTTGTCTTTCATCTCCTGGCTTACTTCACTCAGCATAATGCTCTCCAGTTCCATCCATGCTGTTGCAAAGGGTAGGAGCTCCTTCTTTCTCTCTGCTGTGTAGTTTTCCACTATATAAATGTAGCATAGTTTTTTTTGATCTACTCATTTATTGATGGGCACTTAGGTTGTCTCCAGCATTTGGCTGTTGTAAGTTGTGCTACTATGAACATTGGGGTGCATAGGTTTTTTTGAATTGGTGTTTCAGGGTTCTTAGGGTATAGTCCCAGCGGTGGAATTTCTGGGTCGTAGGCACGTCCATATTTTGTTTTCTGAGGAAACCCCATACTGTTTTCCACAGTGGCTGCACCAGTCTGCAATCCCACCAACAGTGCACCAGGGTTTCCATTTTCTCCACAACCTCTCCAGCACTGGTTCTTTGTTGATTTGTTTATGATGGCCATTCTGACCGGTGTGAACTGGTATCTCACTGTGGTTTTAATTTGCACCTCTCTGATAGCTAGTGATGCTGAGCATCCTTTCATATGCCTCTGGGCCCTTTGTAGTCCTCCTTTGAGAAGTGTTTGTTCCAGTCCTTTGCCCATTTTTTAATTGGATTGTTTGTCTTCCTGGAGTGGAGTCATGTGAGTTTTTTAGATATATTGGAGATCAAACTCTTGTCTGATGTATTACTGGCAAATATATTTTCCCATACAGTTGGTTCCCTTTCCCTTTTGCTGCTATTTTCTTTAGCCATGCAGAAGCTTTTTATTTTGATGCGATCCCATTTGTTTATTCTTTCCTTTATGTCCCTTGCTTTAGGGGACATATCAGTGAAAAATACTGCTGCGTGGAATATCTGAGGTTTTCCCATCTATGTTCTTCTCTGGGACTTTTATGGTGTCATGACTTATATTTATGACTTATATTTATGATCTGAACAGCTACATGCAAAAAAAGTAACTTGACCACCAACTTACACCCTATGCAAAAATAAGCTCAAGAGGGATGGAAATTCTGCATGAAACACTGTGCTTTAGGTCTGTACAACTGGATAGGACACTGTGTTTAGTCATCCCTCAGTCATACGCTTTGCCTGTTTCTTCTTTTTCAGTGTCATATTTGCCTAGTCTTTTAAAGATTTCAGCTTTAAGAAAGCAAAGAAATAATGAAAAAATGTAAAGGCCTGCAGTTTCACAAGGACTATATTTCTAATAGAATGATACTATAATAGCCCAGTTTCAAGCAATGGTAACAGTTAAAATTAACCAATAAATCTGGCAGTGCATCAAGTGATCTTTAAGTACAAGTAAATGCATTATTAGCTGTCACCCAGGCACAGAAAAACTGCATTGCTAATGCTGTTTCTGAACTTAATTCACTATTTTATAAAACTCTGTCTCTCAAAAAGACAGCAAGCAAAAAGGAACTCCATAGTGTTTTACTTTCATGATTTAAATAGAACATTTTTTAACTGTAGAAAAAAATCCCCTGACTCAAATGAATGATATGAACCAGAATATTTAATTGCCTTTGGCTAAATATAAAACAAAGACCAATAAAGCACTTTTGTAAACTCAGTATGAATAATAATAAGCTTAAGAAAATCAGTGTCATTTCCATATGTTTTTAAGGAAAACTTCCTTTAAATACATTTATGATTCAGATTCAAACAGAATGTTTCGGACAGTAAAATGTCAGCTAGAAGGGGCAGGGATATACTAGCAATAGTTGTAGCATTCCAGGCACTTACATTTCCAAAAAGGTTAAAGTGACTGCTTGGCAACGTGGTTTAAAACTGTACGCAAAATGGGATGTAGGAAACAGTCTTACACAGCATTAGATTTGTTTCACATTGGAATGAGCATAGGCAGGCTTTGCGTCAGGAAAGTTCATCGAACTAGATAAATCGAGTGAATATGAAAGTCCATTTTATTGAATCTCTGTTTTTAAGATGAGAAAATCAAATCTTCCAAAAGCCAAATTAATTTCCCAAAGTCAAGCCCAAATGTATTTCCTCCATCTTAACCATTAACATTTTATCTGGGTACCTCCCAGAAGGCTAAAACCAGAATTGTATTCATTCAGTGAATATTTGTTAAGATGATTAAATTGAATTAAAATCAGAAATAACTTGGGGAATATTATAGAGAAGTCAGATGGCTAATTATTAAATATTGAAAGAATACTTTTATTGATAATGGGCTAATTTGTATTCTCCTGAAGTTTAATATTACTCACATTTTCACTTCTATCAAACATAACTGACTGCTTTGGGATTTTTAAATGAAAATATACCATGTAAGGATGACAATACACTGATGAATTTTCCCAAGTCAATTTCATTTTCCACACAAGGCATTTGATATTATCAGTTAACAAGAGTCAATTATTCCTATAGTACACCTTTCTTCCTAAATTTCCCTACATTCTATACATTTTCATACTTATATTCCTCTTTCATTCTGAGCAGCAGCTGTCATACCTATAGTAGTCCCTCAGATTCTCACCAGCCACATCAGGATTAAGGAACAAACACTTTTCAGAGGAGAAATGCTGTTTATGTATTGGATACTTCCTGTATACTCCTTCAAAATCATTCTGGCCCCCCTGCCACCTCACACGCAGTTGTGACAAGCAGTTGCCCAAAAGGCTTCCATCAGCCCTGCGAAGGGGCATCGGGCAAGGCCTCCCCGCTGACCCAGGTACGGCCTGCTGCTGGCTGGGCCTTCTGATGCTGCCCCAGCTGTTGCAGATTAGCTCTGCCCTGGTCCAGGCTCTTCCCCCAGACAGGCACCACCTACATGGCGGTGTATTTAATACTCACCCCTGAGCAAGCAGATTCGGAGTCAGCAGGTACACAGTACCTCTTTTCTCACCTGGGTAGAGAGTCTGACAGTACGATCTCTGCGTTTTCCCATGATTTCCCAGGGTCGATACCAGGACGGGATCGGTAACTAACTTTGCGATATGCCCTCCTATCGACCCCTTGTCTTGTCCATTCCACTTCCCAAAGTTCATGTCACAACCCACCCATCTCCTCCTGTCCCTGACATCTGATACCTGGAGTCACTTCTCAAACATGTGGCATGCATCCAGGCCATTTGCTCAGGCTCTGTTTTCAGACTAAAGTTTGGAGATATTTTCTAATGTGACTAATATTACTAATTATGGTTGTGGACAAGACCAACCTATACACCCTTAATTCATATGTGAATCCCAGAAAATGTAGTCTTGCACATACAATGTACATATACGTGCCATGGATCTTTGCACTTACTCGTGAAAAGTTGAAGTAGCAAGTATTTATGCCCCTAACACTAAAGTTCTGTTTTTATTCCAGGATATTGACAGAGTGACTCAGCCATGGAGCATTATCTAAATGTGTGGGTAGAATTGTGACTAGAAAACTTTCAATCAATTGATTTTTCGTTGGAGCCAAACGGCAACAGTATCGTGAATATTGGCACTGCCCAGAGCTGTTGGAAAGGGCCGTTACGAGCATTATCTCATTTGATGACAGTTTTGAAGAAGAGTGAACTGGAACTTTGGAGTTTCTATTCCTTCTCTAAGACGTTATTACATCTTGAACAACGAGGCATTAGAAATTAACTCAAAATCTTGGGTTTTTTCCCCTTTAAATCATACACTCATGGTATTTGCCATCACTTTAACACTAAAGCATTATAAGGAAACTCTATGTCAACTGAATAATCATCAACAGTACTCATTTGCTAATTTATGGTTACATACGCATTGTCATTTAGACATATACTATCTCTGCGAGTACACACAGGAGTCATAGCATTAAAAACCTGTGCTCTGAGCACAGTATATTCTAACTGAAAATATTTGAATCTATCCGTGAAATTGGTCTTAATGGAGCTGACAATGAGTTGTTCTTAATTAGTGGATCATGCGGTAAGCTCGTGTGAAATGTGTTCTGACTCAGCTATGACGTAAAACTCGATCCTCAGCCACAACTCTTCATGCATACAAGTTGTTTACTCTTCTTCACAGCAATAAAAGAAAACACCAGGACTGCATTCTGATATTCAAACTCTGTTCAAATGAAATTACGTTTAAGAGGAAATAATAAGAACTTACTGGGAACAGGAAGGAGTATTGATGTATTTTATTAAGCTTTCTAATACTTCAGGGCTGATTTCCTTAGATGCTTCAGATCCTTTGAAGATGACTTTTGTGATGACTGCCATACACCATCATCCATGTCCCTTGGCAAGGTGCATTCACAGTAAGCGACCTGGCTGTTAGGGTATAGAGTAGGAGGTAAAGATGAACAGAGGAGGTGCTGAAGAATTTTACTTTCCACTCTTGCAGTTTGGAAATGCAAATGCTACCTTGGAGAGAAAGCATAGAAATGCAATTTGAAGACATTCAAAATATACCCTTTGGCAATTCAGCAGTTGTGAGTTCCAAGTCTACCTAAGAATTTTCTCTCTACTACTTAAATCTACTTTTGAAAAAATGGTATCTTTTCAGTACTCGGGGGCATTTTCTTACAAAGCAGATAAACACTGAGCTGAAAAGATCTAAGTTTTAACACATGAAGAGAAATACTTTCTGTCATCACTGTCTTGCATTCATCCTCTAGGCTACCCCAAGGGAATCTGTCCAAATGTTAATGTCATGGTGTTTTACGTTTCATTAATATTCTTTAATTATTTAACATAATAGAGTTGCCCATTAGGTATCTTCTCTTATGACCACTCAATAATAGTATTAGTGATTATTTGGAGTGACACGATGAGGAGATCCGCAGGCCATTGACAGGATGAACAGGAGAAAAGATGCCATTTGTCTTAATGGCGTGTGTTGCACAGAACGGAGCGGGAGTCTGAGTACCTTTGAAGCTGTGTACACGCGATCGGTGTCTTTCTGGCAAACCCTGTACCCGTAAAGCGCTGCTTCCCTCGTCCGTCCCACGGCCCTGTAAGTCTTCTCAATTCTGACTTGAGACCTTTTCTCAAGTTCTTCCTTCTGCCTGGAATTCTGCGATCTGCATGAAGCAGGTTGGCGGCTTCTGTGTCTGATGCTTATCCCTTCTGTGATGAAGTCTTCCTTCATTCACTCAAGTAGAGTCGTCTGCTTCCTTGGTGCCTCTCTGGCCTCAGCGCACAAATTGTTTCATGCACACGCATTCACTCAGCCGTTTACTCCGCAGATAGTACACCAATAAATGTAGCACATATATAGTGTGTGAGGAAAAGTGTGTGATTTTGAATACTGTAGAAATGCTTATATGAATACGTTAATCTAGTCTTACACAGCTTAGGGCCTCTAAAAAATATCCCGGCTGTATTCAGGCACTTAATTCTGTCTCCCAAATTAAAATAGAAGCTCTTTTGGAAGGCTAATTAAAGCATATATTTGTTTGTATTTCAGTGCCTGATATAATGTAGGTATGTGGAGATTTTTAATGGGACTAAGTTGATAAGTTGATTTAATAACTCATTGGATGGTAGCTGTTAATTATATTCATTTTCTTTGACCCAATTATGCTTGCCTAAATTATATACTTATATGACTTTTAATATACAAAAGATCTGAAGTGGATCACATGGGAGGAGAATGACGAAGGGGGGATGCTGTGACTGCCGAAATTCAATGCGATTTCCAGGAGCACTAATTTTCCAAAGGAGGTACCATATCATCACTCATTATATTTTAAAAATGAGGTTTTTTGTTAGCAATTCAAATCTATTCTCACTTAAAATAGTATCTTTCAAATATTTTAGGCAATTAATTCTTAAACCTTGAGGAAGAAAGGACAGAGTATCCAGGAAAAGATGGTAATGTTAATCTTTCAACAAAAGTAAGGGGGGGGGCAATTCGACCCACCCCTTCATAATATTATCAATGTGCTTTCAGAACAGAAACATCTCAGGTATAGTCTGTCCAGTTATATATCCAGAATGAGACTATAAAAAAGAAGGGATACATGAGTAATTCATTATTATATATCTGTTCATAACTAAATATATACTTATTGATTAATTTATAGTTCAGCTTAAAAATATGTTCAGCTTAGTAGAACAGGATCTATAAAAATCTAGACTATTCAAGATTGTGGGATCTCTGTAGTTAACAGATTATTAGCTCATAATTATTTCCTTATAATTTAGGCTTAAAGATTTAACATTAAAAATAAATCACTGTCATTCAAAATATTTTTTTTCAAAAAGCCTTCATTCTTTAACTTTCATGTGCTTTATTTGTTTTTATTTTATGACAATTATTATTAATTAATTTGTGGGAAAAAGTGTGCCTATGTAAAGTGTTTAATTGGTCAGGGCCAAGGAACTTTGGAAGCTATATCTAAGTAAAAATTAATGATGTGAAACCTTGAAATATTTGCTGATTGCTTTATCAGGTAAAACCTTTGAAATGTGAACTATGTCACCAGTTATAAAGCTTTTTATAAATGTCAATGAATCATGTTTATACTATTGAGAATATGAGATATCAGACATATGTATAGTACCAGGTTGATAGATAACTAGATATTGACACAGTTACAGGTGAAGATGTAGGCGTAGGATAAGTATAGGTAGAGATATGGATATAGATTTTGATAGGGTTACAGATGAGCATGTGGGTAGAGATATATAGACAGATAAAAAATAGATATACAATGGTAACAAGCTCCCCATTATGCAAGAATCTATGTGATTCTGCAGGGTGCCCACTTCTGTCCAGGCGCTGCTAGTCTGCAGTTCCACACATGGGCTCAACATTTGCTTAGTATTGGGTTCCTCCTAAAGTATATGTATATCTACTTATATAAAGCAAAAATACTTTAAAAAATAACCTTACACAATTTACATATTATTTTGTCATGAGCTATACATCTGAGTATTACATTTTCATGAAACCTGATATAACAATGTTTAGGTTTCATTCTCCTTGACCAGCTAGTATTAGATAACCCACCAAAATGTTAATCCTTACCCTTGTTTCCTTGTATTGGAAAATGGCAAGTTGGGACATTATGACCTCCAACATCCTTCTAGCTAATAACATAAAATTTTACTTTTTTATTAATGCAATTAGCTGATTTCATGTGTGCCTCATATTTGTGAGAGAAAAATAACTTTCATGAAAATGATGTTTGTTTCTTAAATAATTGAAAATTCCTATGAAACCCCACCTTGTAATTGTCATTCTTCAGTCTTTCTCAGATGCACACAGTATTCTCTTTTCCACTTTCAAATCCTGCAATGTCATGTTCCCTCTTTTTCCGCTTACCCTTTACCATTAACATCTCTCTAAAACATTTTGAAACACCAACCAAAAGAACCTATGCATTTCAATGTTTGCAGCAGCACAATTTACAATAGCCAAGTGCTGGAAGCAACCTAAGTGCCCATCAGCAAATGAGTAGATAAAAAAACTATGGTACATTTACACAATGGAATTCTACGCAGCAGAGAGAAAGAAGGCACTTATACCCTTTGTGACAGCACGGATGGAACTGGAGAGCATCATGCTAAGTGCAATAAGCCGGGCAGTGAGGGACAATTACCATATGATCCCACTTTAACTGGAACAATAAAAGTAAAAGAAAAAAAGTAAAATAAAAGAAAAAAAGTAAAGTATAACCAGAGACATTGAAATGAAGAACAATCTGACAGTAACCAGATGTGAGGTGGGAGGGGATTATGGGGGGAAGGGTTTTCAGGAACTATGAAGGTCAAATGGACAAAAGTAAGGGGGAGTGGAAGCATGGATAGGGGGAGTGGAAGCAAGGATGGGAGGAGGGTTTGGCTGAGGTGAATGGGTGTGGTAGAGAGTAAACACAGATAACTGTAACTGAACAACAATAAAATAACTAAAACAACAATAACAACCACAACAAAAAACAAAGTTGAATTTGAGAGACTTGTAGCCAAGATGGAGGTAACGGTAGTAAAACTTATGCTTCTTGCACAACCAAAAGGAGGACAACAACAAATTTAAAAGCAAAAAAATAAGCAGAACTGTCAGAAAGTAGAACCATATGGAAGTCCAACAACCAAGGAGTTAGAGAGAAAACATGCATCCATACTGGGTGGAAGAGCAGAGAGGGGCAGCTGGGCCAAAGAGGACACATAGTAAGCAGGCAGCTGGTGGACTGGATAGTCATACATTTGCATGTGGATAAGCCAGGAAGAACAACTGGTGATTGAGACAGATCAGGAAACCCAGGTTTCCACTGTGGGGAAATAAAGCTTTGAAACCTCTGATTGTGGAAAAAAAAAAAAACTGTGGAGGTTATGGCAGCAGGAGAAACTCCCAGATTCACAGGAGAGTTGCTTGGAGAGACCCCCAGGGTCCTAGAATGTACACAAACAAAGTCACCCAGGAATCAGCACCAGAAGGGCTCCATTTGCTTGTGGGTAGTGGAGGAAGTCACTGAAAGCAGGCCAACAGCCCAGCAAGCAGCACTGTTTTCTCTCTGACCCATCCTACACATACAGCTGCACAACACAGCAAAGTGGGTTGCTGGCCCTGGCAAATACCAAAGGCCCTGCCCCTTACTACATAACAGGCACACCAAGACAATACAATATGGCCCTAATGAACGAACAGATCAAAGCTCCTAAAATAGAACTAAGCAATGAAGAGATAGCTCAACTATCAGATGCAAGGTTCAAAACACTGGTAATCAGGATGCTCACAGAAATGGTGGACTATGGTTCCAAAGTAGAGGAAAAAGTGAAGGCTGTGCAAAGTGTAATAAAGAAAAATATACAGGCAACCAACAGTGATTGGAAGGAAACCAGGACTCAAATCAATGGTTTGGAGCAGAAGGAAAAAAAAATTCAACCAGAACAGAATGAAAAAGCAAGGATTCAAAAAAAAATGAGGACACGCTAAAGAACCCCTGGAACAACTTTAAACATTTCAACATCCGAATCATAGGGGTGCCAGAAGAAGAATAGGAAGAGCAAGAAATTGAAAACTTATTTGGAAAATTAATGAAAAGATCTTCCCCAATCTGACAGAAAAAATAGAGCTGCAGGAAATCCAGGAAGCTCAGAGAGTCCCAAAGAATTTAGACCCAAGGAGGAACACACCAAGGCACATCACAATTACATTACCCAAGATGAATGATAAGGAGAGAATCTTAAAAGCAGAAAGAGGAAAGGAGAGGGTTACTTACAGATGACTTCCCATAAGACTATCAGCTGATTTCTCAAAAGAAAGCTTGGAGGCAAGAAAGGGCTGCAAAGAAGTATTTGAAGTCATGAAAGTCAAGGGCCTACATCCAAGTTTACTCTATCCAGCAGAGCTGTCATTTAGAATGGAAGGACAGATAAAGTGCTTCCCAGATACGGTCAAGTTAAATGAGTTTGTCATCACCAAGCCTTTATTGTATGAAATGTCAAAGGGACTTATCTAAGAAATAGGAGACCAAAAACTATGAACAGTAAAATGCCAACAAACTCACAACTATCAACAACTGAATCTAAACAACAACAGCAATAAAAAAAAAACAAAAAATAATTAGAACAGAAACAGAATCAGAGAAATGGAGATCACATGGAGGGTTATCCAGTGGGGATGGAGAGTGGGGGGAATGCAGAAAAGGTACAGGGAATAAGAAACATAAATAGTACAATATAGACAGGAGGAGGTTAAGAAAGTGTAGGAGCCCTGGCTGCTGTAGCTCAGTGGATTGAGTGTGGGCCTGTGAACCAAATGGTCACCAGTTTGATTTACAGTCTGGCACATGCGTGGGTTGTGGGCCTGGTCCCCACTGGGGCATCCAGACATTGATGTTTCTCTGCCTCTCTCTCTCTCTGCCTTATCCTCTCTCTAATAAATAAATAAAATCTTAAAAAAGAAAAGAATAGTGTAGGAAATGGAACTTATATGTTTGACCCATGGACATAAACTAAGGTGGGGGAATGCTTGTGGGAGGTTAGGTACAGGGTGAAATGGAATAAAGGGGAATAAAAAATGGGACAACTATGACATCACAATCAATACAATACATTTAAAAAAAGAAATTGTTGTCAAACATCAAAAAAAATGTTGTATTTGATGAGTACGTAATGAACTCTCTCTCCATCTTGCGCTATCTCACAGTAAACTTTCCTTACCTTGGTCACATTTGTACGAAGTGTTGGTACGCACTTTTGTGTTCTTTCTTTTCTTATACCAGACTGTGAACTCCTCATGGTTTCAGGTATTATTTAATGATCTGTGCATTTATCTTTATAAATCTATATTTATGCACATATGTATTTACATATGAAACTTTTTTGTTTTTTACAACATTTAATGTTTTGTTAAAATGTTAAAGATATTTAATGTTTTCTAAATACCAGAATTTATGCATTTTGAGTAAACTTTCAACAAGAAATTTCTAAATTTTCTATTATTTTCTACTGTATTTATAGGTATATTTTAACACATACAAAATTACCTTCTGTAAATGTAGATGAAATTTTATCTTGTAAAGTGATGCACACCAACAATTACATCTTGATGCACTAAAGTGAATTGGTCACAGCAGCTCCCAATAAAAACCATCTCATACAATAAATTAGCTGCAGCTTTTGGTAGTCTTTCATCCTATATTTTTCTTACTTTGATCATGGCCTGTATGTATGATATGCACTATAGGGAAAGAAGAAGTAAAAAGTTATTGTTATTTTTATAGTAAAATTTTATATAGTATAAAGAATGACAGGTTAGGGATATCTGGAAATGCTCTGAATTCATCCTTTGTTATATGATACACATCATGATTTCACACTGCAGTCTCAATGTATTGTAATGAAAAATGCACATTCATGAGATTTGCTAGTTTATTTGTTTTAATCAAAACATGAACTATATAACAGTTCTTATATTCCTGAAACCATTATATATTTTCTTGCGATTTTGGTATAGCTTCACTTTCTGAAATATTTTATGTGTTTATTTCTAATAGGAGATTAATATACACATATACACATATATGTTAAGGCTTGTATGTGTTGAAAATAACATGCACTCACATGTTTTAACTCCAGGCAACTAACTGACTTTTTTTTTCCATGTAAAGCTATAAAAATGAAACAACTCTGCCTTCAAAATGTCTACAAATCATTTTACTTTTTTAATTAGTTAAATAAAAGTTAACTAGAAATATTTAAATGATGAGGATACTGATGCAGGGTGCAGCCAGGAAGGGGGGGTGAAAAATAGGGATTTGGAGTGGGGCCCAGAACTCAGGGTGTCCAGGAAATATTAGAGGGACATATAAGATGTCCTCACCCCTTCCCCCTCAGGTGTGTGTTGGGGGAAGGGACACATGGAGCAGGGACATGCAGAGCTACTAATCCATGGCATGGTCATTTAACATATCTATAGCCTTTGGCTGGTGGCTTAGATGTGTTAAACAGCTGTGGCCATGCTCTGAGCCAGGGGGATGGAAAGGACTTCCCCCAGGACATGAGTGGGGGAGGAACCCCAAGTTAAAGCACCTGTGTGGGAGCTTGGAGAAGATTGGCTCCAGAACATGGGGACACACCTGCCCAGACTCATGATGGCAGCCCAGTAAACTTGGAATAATACAGGAATGCTGGCAGGTGTAACCGATTGTAGGAGGAGTCAGAAGTGGTGGTACAGAGGAGGGCTGATGCGGGATTTAAACTGAGACACGGCAGCCATTGAGAGAGATTTGGCGCGGTTTCACCAGAGTGCAGACCCCCGCAACTTTGGTGAAGAGGGAGAGCCACGAGGTTTTGCCGGAGTGGAGAGCCCTTCCCTGCAACTCTGGTAGAAGAGGACCACTCAGCTTTGGGGTGCTCCTTTTGGCTGTGTGGCCTGGGAACAAGAGAGACTTTACCTGGAAGAAGGGTGAAAGAACTCTTGCCAGTGGGCCATGAGAAGGTGCCACATGGCTTTGGATTAATCAGAGATCCTGCCTGGATGGCGACACAGCTGATGGTGTCAGGAGCCTGGATCCCAGACGTGTGCTTCTTTTCCTGAGTTATGGTTCCCTGAATTAGGGCAGAGGGAGAGAGGAAGCACTGTGGGCATCTATGGGTATCCTAAAGGGCTTTGATATTTTAATGAAGATGTTAGGTAGCTACTTTAACTCTGTATAGCAATAAATAAACATTTCCTTTCCTTTTCACAAATCTCTGGCTGTGAGAAACATCTTTCCATAAGGCGGCGGACAATAACGGACCTTGGCCCCTGTCGCCTCTGTGTTCTGTAACAATACCTAACTACCTAAGCACTCTAATGACCTGAGATTAATGCTGAAAAAAAAAAAAATAGCCTTCATTATACTCAGTATTTTCTAAAAAGATTCAGTTCAATGGCAGTTTTGCTTTGGTAAAGACAGAAATCATACTCATTATTGGATGTTCTTTCTCTCATAAAAAGTGGACAAAAATCAACCTTTTTAAAAAGAGTTAGTGCTTAATCATTTTCCTCACTGGATATACTTTTATATAACTGTTTTCTTCTTTAACACAAGAAGAATATTTTAAATAGGCAAGCTGTAATTGTCAAAATATTGTTATTATAATTGTTAACAAAACACACTTATATCTTTTTGTAAAGACAAAGCTTTATGTTGACTATAAATTACTGTGGCAACAAAATAAAATACATGACATATCTAATCTCATAATAAATTACTTTTTCCTCATACTTCATTCTCTGCATAACAGTTTAATAACTATATTGAGCCAATGACATAGGAAAATTGTTTTCAGGGTTTTGATTTCAAATAATATTAAGAAATTACCCTTTGCAACAGCATGGATGGAACTGGAGAGCATTATGCTAAGTGAAATCAGCCAGACAGTGAAAGACAAATACCATATGATCTCACCTTTAAGTGGAACCTGATTAACAAAACAAACAAGCAAGCAAAATACAACTAGAGACATTGAAATTAAGAACACACTGACAACAACCAGAGGGGAAGTAGGAGGGGGTAACTGGTGGGGTGGGAAGGGGGAAGAATTTTAAGGAGCAACTATAAAGGACAAATGGACAGAAAACAAGGCCAGTGGGGATTAGGGGTGGGAGGTAGGGATGGCTGGGGTGGAGAAAAAGTCGAGACAACTGTACTTGAACAACAATAAAAAAAAGAAATTAAGGGACTATGTGATATAATTGCCAAATTATTTTTCTTAGATCAAGCTGTTAAGAAGAAATTGAATAGGCAACTCAAAGAAGGAAGAGAGAGAAGAAGAAGGACAAAAAGGAGGGAAAAAGAAATAGATAATGGAGAAATTGCCACATACCAGCATTTGGATTGCTGAAGAACTGGTGGGCATTTTATGTCCATTTTGGGGTAAGGGCGATGCCTTCAGGAAGTCTTGCTCATTTGGAACTTTTGCTAAACAATGATGGCAAATGTCATCTCTAATGGGAGAAAAGATATTTAGGACTTTGTAGACGTTAAATCAGGATTGTGTTTTTTTTACACATTTCACAGATAATAACCAATTAACATTTATTGTGAAACTTGCTGAAATAAGCAGTAGTTTGCTTTATTTATTGGAAGTACAGATTGTAAGATTTGGGGATTATTTATTGGTTGATACTTTACAGGGAAAAACAGAAAAGTACAGGTTGAATTTGGAATCACTTACTTTGGGGGGAAGAAATTGAGACAGCACAAGCCACCAACGCACAAACAGCCCTGCCAAATCCATAAATGGCGATGGTGAGTCTGAGGAACTTCACTTGCTATTAAAGACACTGGAGAGCTGCGGAAAAGGAATTAGGTTATCTAAATTTTCTCAATAATGGGAAGCAATTTCTAGAGAAGTAATGTTTTGAAAGGAAAAGAGATGATAATCATATAGAAGGTAAATGAGAAGATTAAAGTTCAAATTTTTTTCCGTCTCTAGCATCACAAAAGGTACAGTGTCACTAACATTTCTAAAGAGGTGTTCCCTTGCCACATCATACTATCAAATCGCAGTGACGATAGTGACCCAAATCATTTCTTTTGACCTGACTTGATTCCACGTAGTAAACTGTTTGATTATAGCTTGTCTTCTAGTATATTTCTTTTTATGGAGATAAAGAACTGACCACTTGGAACTATCAGGTAATCTTTCAAGCAGTTTGAATACTAATTGGAAAAATGCAAATTAATTTTTTTAATCTGATCCTTGAATGTGGAGTTCCCTGCTCAGTAAAAAAAAAAATATTCTGTTGTTGTTGTTGGCATAAAGTAATAACATTTTGAACACATCTGTGTGTAACATACCTGATGTTATTTATTATAGTCACTCTCATGACAAATGAAGTTGAAGTCAGCATCATATTTTACAGTTGGGAAATATAAGGTCAGGTGATTTAAGTTACTGCCACATGATAGTTGCATAAGCCACAAATCCAACCCACCTCTTTCTGACATTAGTCTACCTTGTTGTGCCATTACTCAGTGGCATATTCTTATGAAAATTAAAGTGAACACTACGTTACTTAATAGTTAACAATTTATTTTTGTATGTTTGATAGTTTTGATGTAAATAAATGGGAGTTTTCAAGAAGGCAAGTAGCATGTCATGTACTTATGCATTTTCTGAAGTGGACAAATGGTCACAAGTTAATCTGTATCACTGTACTCCGATAGATTTTCTGTGATTTCAGAAAGGTCAAAAATAATGTTAAGCAATACAATTGTGCTTAGCCACAAGTTCATTCTTTTTGTTTTGGTAGGCTGTAATGTGAAATAATTGTTTTGCTTGAACTTTTCACATAGAAGCTAGTTATTTTTAGCAACTTCAAATACAATTTATAGAGTGAAAGGATAAAAATCACAGAAGGTAATTTACACTGAAAGCCATTTATCATTATGCAGTAATTAAAATCATGCAGCTTTTTCTCACTAGCCTTATTCCTCAGCTGAGTTCCTATTGATTTTTGTCTCAAATAATTGAGAGAAAATTATTACAAATTTTATGCACTTTTCAATACTGATCTTAAACTAAAGCCTAATTGCTAAATTTTAGCTCCTGTATTCATCACATTCACCTGTGCTTGCCATTAGTTGTTTTCCTTCTGGTAATTAGGCTCTGTCCAATTACACAAACTCATCTTAAAGACTTGAGGAAAGTTCTTGGGCTAAGTGTTTAGCTCTCCATCAGAATATGGAACATAGCCGTAAAAAAACAAAACAAAACAAAACTCTACATTAAGAAAAACTGACAGTTGTCTAATACTTTGCACAAATAAGGAAATCCATCACTATTATCCATGAAGACTTGCAAGTATTATAAAATATTAATATTGCAAGGGCATTAAATGTGATCTAAGTACAATTATCCCTCCACTCCTTTGTTGCTAGGCCTACCTTGAGGAAAAACCAGTTCCAGAAAAGGAAGTGGTTATTACAGTTGATAGCATTACTATATACTGGACTACCCCACGTAAATATAATTTTAATCATCATCTTTGCATGTTATGGTTTCCAATCATATCCATATGAAACTTCATAAATAATTATAATATAATTACATTAGCAATCCTCCTACTAATAGCAGCATGCAAGATCAAAATTGAGTTATAGCTGTTTTCCACCTGATAAACTGTCACATACTCCTGTACCTACCACATGTTCCTTGGTGTTTCCAGGAAAAAGCAGGTCAGCCTGTTACGAACAACCATGCCTGGACGGATGACCGCTAACCTGGCTTTCATTAGACTCCCATGGATGGTTTAGGAAAAATTGCTGTCACCTCTTCCCTTGTTCTTTAGAAAATCAAGCAAGAAATCTAGTTTGCATCAAGAATACACACAGAAAACAAAACTGAATTTTCACAAACATGAGGTAGAAACTCCGCGGAGATAATCTCCAGGGTGAACTTTCATGTTCTTTTTATCCGTCTTCCTTTTACTCTTGATTTTTAGAGTGCCCAGGAGGAGACAAAGACCTCTGTTTAACTGAAACTTGCAATGGAGTCTCTGATGGGGAAAGAATCATTGCCCAAGGTTAAGAAAATGAGGGCACAATGAAAAGGATTCTTTAAATCATGTGCTGTTACCATCCATATTTAGCTAATTATTTAGAAAAAGGCAGGGCACAAAAGAGAACTAGTCATGAGCTTAATAAAATGGGAAGGAAGAGCCCATTTGCTTCCCGGGGAAGCCGCAGCCTTCACACTCCAGGGGACTACAGCACTGTGATCCACCACGGGGATTAACACTCCTCCCTTCCCCTCTCTGGTACTGGATTGTTGGGGGGTGCAGCACAGAGGGAGGTGCTGGACCCTAAAGCAGTGTCAGTCTGACCAAGTACGGAGTGTGGACCTATCCGAAGTCTGTGAGAGCTTGGGAAGTTGATGGGTCATTTTGAAAAATCGTCCGGTCTTTTCCAAGTCTGAGAGATACATAATACCAGATCAACAAAGAGGCTCTCTCTCTCTCTTTCTTTCCTGATGACCTGCACTCCCATGGTGCACTTGTCTATTCTTTCCATGGCCACGTGTCCCTAACAGCCACATGGCCCCAGTGGGCTCCACATGCAGGCTCCAGGAGGGAGCCGAATACCTTGGCACAGCAATGAATTGCAGCTGGAAAGATATGCTGAGCTCGCTGGATGATAGACAAGACTGCATTTTAATATGGAACAGAAACTGTGGGCAGTGACTCTCATTCTGGCACTACCAAAGACAAAATTGGACATTTTCCATGGTGATGTAGACAGAGATAGGACATTGGGAAGTCAGGAGAAGGCCCTCTTAATTTTATATCATCAATAAGCCATACTATATAACCCATCCTCCCGTGCGGGTCCCAGGAAATCATTTTCCTTGCGATGCCACAATAACTCATTTTCTACCAATATCAGTTCTACAGTTAGTTTTATATTGCACAGGTACCATGGTTTTTGTTTGAAAAATACACAATTCAGAAGATAAAATATGTCTAGGTAGTTGTCCAGAAATGGCTTGCAAACTTCAGGGTTAAAAATTCAAAAAACATTATTTTGGTTTGCTGAGATATTAAATGATCCTAGGGAGCTACACATGTGTATGTGCTTACCATGTCCTATAACTTATCTTTTCCAAAATTACACATGAAATGAAGAATCCTAAAGAGGATATGGAATGTAGGTATCCAGGTTCATGAATTAAAGACAAGTACCACATTATGCTTTACACAGAATTTTACAGCATTTAATAAATTCTATTAGCGTTACTGTAGTCTGATCTTTACTACTAGACTACGATGTCTTCGAACGTTAAGGTTTTTCATTGTTTCATTACTATGTCACCTCCTTGGCTGACAGTCGTTGATTAGCACAGAAATGAAGAAGACTCAACACACGCTATATACTCCCGAGTGACAGTTTACGTAAATTGAGTTCTAGAATCTGTCATTTTTTTGCCAAGTTTGGAAAATAAAAAGTTTTGCAATATATAAACATGGCATGCTCACATAGGTCAACCCTTTAAAAGAATAATATTGCAGGTATTCCTCTATGGGGCAATATTAAAGCGATATAGCACAAAATATTGAAGTTTACTATTTAGTTGTGTTTTTTGATTACATATCTTTAATGTCCTTCACAGAAAAATATGAAATCATAATTTCTTCCCCAAATACTGCATATAGCAAAACAAGAAAAATGAATGGACCTTTTTACTTATACAAATGAAAAAGGGAATTAATATCACACAGGAAGAAAATGATGATGGCTTGTAAACTACTTAATTTAGGCATTTTAGTGAATGAGATCCTTTATAAATACTAGGTAGAAAAATGTTCTCACCTGAGTATCATGTATCCAGGCTGTTGCTGACACACTGATTACTAGAATTTGAGGAAACTATTAGCTTGATTGATGACACAGGCAAGTTAAGTACATATTCTTTTGTGTTTTGCATATTCATGATCAGTTAAAGACAGGAACCAAGTACCCCATCATTTGCTGCAACTCAAATAGACCTAGTTTTCTTAGATTTCTAGACTCTTAGATTTTCACTCCATTAATACATCCATTTGAAAATTAGATTTCTTTTCAGAACATGTTCAGGGAGTATAAGACCCAAAAAACTTAAAATTCAAAGAGTTTCTTAAACATCACTACATTTCCTCAGGACTGACTAAAACAGTATTTACTTTTGAATCATTGGTGAATCACAACCTTTCTGAGATGTAACATCTCCAGAATCACCTTGAACCCCTAACATTTTAATCTGAAAAAATATATATATTTTAGTCAGTGAAAATACAATCACCCAGATTATGAAGTGTTTGGGCTTCTGTGACTTTATCATAGGTTCTTTACAAAATATTTCTATATCAAGCTTGTACTTAAGAATTACAGAATCAACTAGAGTTTTAGGCCATCTATATGGTAGCTTTGTAAAATGAATTATATTTTAAATTTAACAATAAATGCACTAAAATCCACTTGAATCTCACACACCTCTTTCTTTCTTTCTTTCTTTCTTTCTTTCTTTCTTTCTTTCTTTCTTTTTCTTTTCTTTTTTCTTTTCTTTCTTTCTTTTATGCTGATCAATAAACTTTGACATCACTGTCTTAAGTAATAACATATATTAGATATGGTTTTCTATAATCAAACTCATAAACCAAATGGAGCTGCTCACTGAATGATAAAAACAAAACACTAATATGCTGTAGATGGCCAATGTCATATGCGTGATGCTTTATTTACTTTTCATTTCTTTGGTCATTCATTTACTTTTGTTTTGCTAAAAAATAAAATACATGTTAAACATACATATATTATACGTCAACCAGATTGGAGGGCGTGTTCTCGGTGGTGACTCAGCAGCAGACCGTCAGCTGTGGGTTTCCTGACATCATCAATCATTTTTTCCAGGACTGTGACAATGTCAGCAGTTCATCCGAAAATCCTTGCTGCCGAGTTACAAGTTTATTGACTTTTTCACTTAATTCCACGGAAATTCCTTTCACGTGTTCTTTCCTGCGGCAGTCAGGTTCCCCAAAGTTTATGAGACTATCAACAACCACTCATGAAGTATGTCTGCAGCGAGTGCTGCGTGTGTCTTCCTGCAGGAAAGTCTCCAGTTACACGAGAGTTAGACATTCTCACTAATCATTCCATGTTTAGAAATCTTGTGTACATTAAGATTTCTGAAATAAATAAAACAACTTTCCCCATTAATCACATCTATGGTCAGTTTAAACATTCTTTATGACAGTGGTTATAAAGTTGTCTTCACACCACCCTAAAAATTTATTGTGAAATATGAAAAGAGCTTTATTATATGGAGAATTAACTCTTCTTTCCAGCCACCCAGGAAAGATTTGTCGTTTGCTTGACAGTATATTTTCCTGTAACTCACCTCCTTAGGTTCAACATGCACATCCTTTACCTTAGAATGTTGATGGGTTTAACACAGTGTTTTCCAGGAAAATTGAACTCATTGTCTTCTGGAGACAATGAAGCCCAATTCCTAAGACATGTAAAGCAAGTTATATAAGCCAGAGAAGACATTTGAAACCAAAACTTTATTACAGATTATGAAAAAAAGGCTTAATTCAAGTAATAATACACTGTATGTTAGCCAAGAATACAATCCTAAAACATCTAGCACATCTTAACTGTCAAACTGAATACATTAAAATATGGATTATCAATTTTGTGGAAAGAAAATAGTTTTTGCTATTTAATTTTTTTAATTTCCCTGGCTGGAACCAACGCAGAACTTGAGTCCTGGCATGTCAGTGTCTCTGCCCCGGCCTCTGTGTCTCTCTCCCCCCTTTCTTTGCTTTGCTTTTCTGTTTGTTTTGTTATTCTTGTTTTGCATTGATTGGTTGATTTTTTAACCTCAGGAACAGAGAGTTGTAAGCCCTCTTCTTAATTCAGAGCAAATTGTGCAATTTGTTTATTATTCCTTTTAAAAGCTTTCACACATTTTATTAATTGCTTCTCTTTTAATAAAATTATTTCCTTTCCCGAACCCATACGCAACATCTTAATATATTTTGGAATCTTGCTCTATTGGTTCCCCAAAATACTTTTATTTATTTACTTTTTAAGAAAAATGACAAGCATACAGAAAAATGCATATGGTCAACATATTTAATTTGTCCCCAGATTAAGAAATAATATTGGCTGGAGTCCACCCAGGATCAATTTCCCATCATTCCCATTTCTATCAATATCCCCAGGAGTACCCTTCTGGGGTTTATTGGCACTAATTAGTTTGCCTGCTTAGGAATGTTACATAAAATAGAATCATACCATGTGTACCTTTTGAGATGGCCCTCTTTCATGCCTTCAGTTTCCTTTGATATATGAACATTGATTTGTATTTATAGTTCATTCTCCTTGCTACACAGAATTCATTGAGGAAAATTACGAAACTGACCCATTTTAGTTCATGAGCATGTTTGTTGTTTTCAAATTTTGGCTATTACAAATGTTTTTAAGAACGATATTATAGGTGTATTTTGGTCAGTATACATGTATTTTTTAGGAGGTGTTTCCTAAGAGTAGAATTGCTAAATGGGAGTATACATATATATTTAGATTTAGTAAATAATGTTAAATATTGGGTTGACCAAAAAGTTTGTCTTTTTCCATAACATGGCTGTAGTGGTGCTTAGTTGTGTTTAACTTCATTGGAAACAATTTTGTTAGATTGTATTGTGCTGTGTCATACCAGCATGCATTTAAAAAACATAAATATTGCTGAATTTTTGTGTAGCCATTTTAATATTGAAGATGAAAGAAAATAAGCAACATTTTTGGAATATGATGTTTTATTATTTCCAGAAAGATAAAAACATAACCAAAAATGCAAAAATATATATAGTGTACAGAGAAGGCGACTGATCAAAGGTGTCAAAAGTGGTTTGTGAGTTTCATGCTGGAGATTTCTCAGTGGACAATGCTCCATGGTTGGGTAGACCAGTTAGCAATCAAGTTGAGACATTAACTGAGAAAAATCAATGTTATAGCACTCAGGAGAGGCTGCCACACTCAAAATGTCCAAATCGATATGTTATTGGTGAAAATGAAAAATGCCTTTTTATTCTAGGGAAAAAACTAAGTGGACTTTTTTGTCCAACCCAGCAATTATCCGCATCACCCAAAGGAGTACATGAGAGATGCAATTTCTCCTTATCTGAAGAACACCTATCTTTAAATGTCATTTATTGTTGTTTCTCTGGTGGGTGTGCTCTTACACATGTGAGTGTACCCATACATACATAATACATGTACATGAAGACAGGAATGCAGTTAGCTTTTTGGATTGAAACATTATTTAAAATTTACAATTCATTTCACGTGAGGAGTTTAATCTACTGTTGGAAACTGACACCATTACGAAATCCATAAAAAAAGCTACAGTGTCCACCAGTGATTCTGAAACACGTGTAGTAGTTTATGTATGAATGGAAAACAAATAACAAACACTATAATTCACATTTAGAAAGAAACTTGTTGCATTTTGAAAAAAAAAAAAAACTTCTATGTGAAAAATAATATAAACAGAGCCAATTTGAAATGGAGTTGGAGTTGCCACCCCAGAGGAACTGCCTGGTACATCTTACTCATCAACATTTCATGGATGCTCAGCATCACTAGCCATCAGGGAGATGCAAATTAAAACCACAGTGAGATATCACCTCTCACTGGTCAAAGTGGCCATCATAACCAAATCAATAAATAACAAGTGCTGGTGAGGTTGTGGAGAAAAGGGGACTCTAGTGCATTGTTGGTGGGAATGCAGACTGGTGCAGCCACTGTGGAAAACAGTAAGAAGATACCTCAAAAGTTAAAAAAGCCAACTGCTTTATGACCCAGAAATTCCACTTGCGGGAATATATCTGAAGAAACCCAAAACATTAATTCAGAAGTCTATATGCACCCATATATTCCTTACGGCATTATTTACAATAGCCAAGTGCTGGGAACAGCCTTAGTGCCCATCAGTAAATGAGTGGATCAGTAAAATTGTGATACATTTACACAATGAAATACTCTGCAGCAAAAAGAGAGAAGGAGCTCCTACCCTTCATGACAACATGGATGGAACTGGAGAGCGTTATGCTAAATGAAGTAAGCCAGGCGGTGAAAGACAAATACCATGTGATCTCATGTGCAAGTGGAACCTAATCAACAGAACAAACAAGGGAGCAAAATAGAACGAGAGACATGGTAAAAGAAGAAACTGACAGTGGCCGGAGGGGAGGAGGATAATGGGGAAAAGAAGAGGAAAGGCCAAATCAAGGAATAAATATGAAGGACCATGAACAACAACAATGTGGGGAGGTTTGAATGTGGGAGGGTGGGTGGGCTGAGCTGGGCAGTCATGGTGGGAAAATTTGGGTAAGTGTAATTGAACAACAATAAAAACAGGAAAAAAAAAACCCTTCAGAACATTCAAACTGAAATACAATCAGTGGACTGGGTCAAACCAACACTGTTTTACAAACAGTTTGTAAAACTAATAGAAAAGCAGATATTCTGAGCACAGAGACTAAAGAATATGGACACTCTTTCTGAATATGCAGTTAGGAATCAGCCATGCCCCGCTAAAGAACAGCTCAGTTTGTTAGCACCCATAGGAATTTCCTTCCTCCACTAATGTAATAATTTCCTTTTCTTTCCTTATGAAAACCCGTGGCCTTCACCCTACAATTGGGACACAAGTCAGTTTCTGTCTGAATCTGTGCTTTCAAATTGCAGTTCTGTGATCTCAAACCCTTCTTACTTCTCTTCGTTTTGTTCATTTGTTTGTTTTTGGAGTTTTGTTTTTTTTAGGTCAACACATGTATACTGTATAATTACATTCAATTCACTTTGGGTATAGCAGAGAAAGTCTATACAGTGATTTGTAAATAAATGTAGTAAATAGTGAATCTAAGTATTTTATCACAGAAGGAGGGGAGGCATAAACTGGATTTTGGAATATACAATTCAAAATCAGAATGCTGAGATTAGAGAAGGAAGTGGATAATTTAGAATAATATTTTCAAACAATGTCCTAAGCTTTCTTACACTGCTTTGAATAAAACCTTCATAAATATTTTATGTAGAATATTTATAGTTCTTTCATAGATGAATAGAGTCAAGCCTAACATCAAACCTCTTATAGTAGAGTTGTAAGAACAATCTTATTTCCTTCTGAGAAAAATCATAGACATGGAAAGTATATTAAACTAGTGTTCAAAAGCAAGAATAAATTTTCAATCTAATCAGAAATTAGCTGAGAGAAATTTTTAAAGCATTAGCAATATAATTGTATCAGCTAGACTTGTTGTATTGAGTGTATCAGGAAAATACTATAAATTTGAGCATCACTCAGTAATCACAGCTCCAGCCACAACGCTGAATATTATTAGTCATGTGTAACTTACAGAGAATAAAACAAATGATGCTGATAATTGAGATCCAGAACAGGATTCACAGGGTATCCTTATTGATAGTGTAGGAACAATTGAAAAAAACTCACCAAATTACATTTTTAACAAAATTGGTGTGTGAAATAATATTCCCACCTTCTTTATTTAAATATAAGCAACATATCAATGTTTGAACTCTATTCAGTGGCAAAAATAGACACTTGGGAAGGAGAAACTAGATATCTCAATTTCAATCACACACTTTTCAAGATCAAAGATAGGCTTACAACAATTAACTAATCAGAAATAATTTCATGAGAGGTATTGGTCAAAATGCAACAGCTTAGCATGAAGAATAATGTGTTTCATGTAATTCTTTCACAGCTATAACTTATGTGAATATTTCTATTTAATATTTAAATATATATAAATAAAAGATCCATGACTAGAACAGTTTAAGAAATTCCAAAATGCTATATATTATGTAAGTAAATTTGATATATCTATGATATAAGGTAAATTTACTCCAGAAATCCTGATATAGTTTTTCGAAGAACCAGTTCATGTTTGGGCCAGCCAGCCATTCCGATGGCCTCTAAGTAAAAGTGTACATGGGGATGAAGAGTGGCTTAGCCTGTACTCTATCTGTTCACACACCACCCAAGACACTTTTTATGGGAAAAACGGTTTTTTTTTCTTTCATCAAAGGGTTGAATTAATCATTACTTACTCATCTGCACTGGGAAAACATATATAAATTAAGAACAGTAAAAACACAAATTAGAGTTGTAAACATGAAAATACCCTCCTGAAACTAAAAAAATTATAAGAAAAATTAAAAATACAGTACAGATTCAGAACAAACGAGGACACTCTGGAAATGCACTCTTTGGCAACATTTGGAGACTTAGCAACTGATGTCCTATGGGGCTCCTAAGGGCTCAGGTTGCTGCTGCTGCTGCCGTCCCTTTAGTAACACCCAGGAAATGAAGAATTGAGGGGAAAATAGGGGGTCTGTGAATTCTGTCCCAACGTGAGGAGCTCCCTTCTCCGCTTCTCCTGTTGGACCCCGAGCCCCTGCCTCAGGAGCTCTGCTCAGGCCCACGTCCACTTCCGCCTCTGGCACTGCTCTGCCTTGGGGAGCGGGAGGAAGTGGGGGCTGGGAATTTGTGCTGCGAGAGAAAGTCAGGTGTGGGGGGCACTGAACTCATGGCCAGTGTGTGCTGCTTATGTGTTTACTGCATACCTACTATGATTTTCTAGATGCAAGTATAAAGTTCCAGTATATTGTATAGAGGTACACATGGTATAGATTTCTTTAAACTTATGTAGCCATACATTTAAAATATTATAATTGGTAGAAATTGTTAGCAGTAATGTGTTAGTGAAAATGAATTTTAGATAAATTAAAAAACAAAACTCTTGTACATGATTTTCTGTAGAAGATAATTATATAGAATCAGGCACAGAGATGTTAAAAGTGTGGGTAAAAAACCTGTTTAGCAAAACAGGAAAATAAAAAAAATAAAGAAAGCAAAGTAATTTTTATCAAAATTATATTAATGAACAAAACAGCACAATGGGGAAATTTTTAAAGGAATAATATCATTCTCAAATGTACACTGCCCTTTTCACTGCTCACCTCTCTAGGAAAAAAATATATTAGAATGAAATCCGTAGTAAAAACGAATTGGATTCTGTTTATTTTTAAATTGTTCAGTTTGCCTCCACGTTAAATATTCTCATATTTGCATGGCACATGGATCCTAAAACTTCAAAACATTATTCCTCAGTTTCCGTTTAATGATGTTTTCAGAGCGAAGGAGCAGCCATTACTCCAACAATCTGTGAGTTTCCTGAGCTGGTTAGCTGCGTTTTTTACATGGGTAATTCCATTTAACACATACAGGCAGTCCTCATTTTACTGCACTTCTTGACTCTATTACGCTTCACAGATACTGCATTTTCTTTAAAACTTGAAGGTTTGTGGCAACCTGCACCCAGCAAGTGTATGGGCACTTTCTCACTTGTGTCTGAGTCACATTTCGGTAATCCTTCCGGTATTTCACACTTTTTCTATGATCAGTCACCTTTGGTGTTGCTATTGTGATTGTTTTGGGCACTTTGAACCACACCTGTATAAAACAACGAATTTAATCACTAAATATCATCTGTGTGTTCTCACTTCTCCACCAGCCAGCCCTTTCCTCAGTCTCTCTATGCCCTGAAAGACTAACCATGTTGAAATTAGGCCATTTAATAACCCTGCAATGGTAAAATGGCCATTCTACCCCAAGTAATCTATACATTCAAACACAATCCCTTTTAAAATATCAATGGCATATTTCATTAACTAGAACAAATATCCCCAAAATTTATATGGAACAACAACAACAACAACAACAAAAAAATAGCCTCAGTAGTCTTTCAAAAGAAGAACAAAGCTGGTGGTATCAAAACCCCTGATACCAAACTATATTATAAAGTTACTGTTACAGAAACTACCTGCTACCGGAACAAGAAAAGACATATAGACCGATGGAACAGAACAGAACCCAGGAATACGAGCAATTGATATTTGACGAAGGAGGAAAGGGCGTATAACAAAGGCAGTCTCGTCAATAAACGGCATTGAGGAGACTGGACTGGTACATGCACAAAACAAAACTTGATCAGCAACTTACACTACACACACAAATAAACTCAAAACGGAAAAAAGACTGAAATGTAAGTCATGAAACCGTACAAATCCTAGAAGAAAATAGAGCATAAATCTCAGATATTCAATATAGAAATATTTTGGCCAGTATATCTTCTAAGGCACTGAAAACAAAGCAGGAAAACAAATGGGACTACATCAAATAAAAAAAAGCAAAAGCAAAAACAAACTTCTGTACAGCTAAAGAAACCATCAGCAAGAAGTAAAGAGAACCCACCGTATGAGAGGGCATTTTACCAGTGATACATCTAATAAGGGGACAAGGGTTTAATCTCCAAAATTTATCAAGTACTTATAAAACTCAACAGCCCCCAAAGAAAAACAAATAAAAAATGGTCAGAGGACCTGAACTGACACTTCTCCAAAGAGGACACACAGAGTGACAGTAAACACGTGGAAAAAATACTCAATATCACTAATCATCAGAGAAGTGCAAATTAGAAATCTGCAGTGAAAGTCTCGGAAAACTTGTGTGTGAATTGATGACTAAGGCCTGGGGCCTTCACCTACCCTCTCTCTACGGATTTCCTGGTGCATGAAAGTTCCCACAACCTTAGCATAACCCGGAAAGGGGAGGACATCCCAAGAATGACAAGTAACATTTTCCAGGTGAACATCAGAAAGGGTATCTGGATTCAGAGCTTTTAAAAACTTTCTGCAATGTTGAATTTGAGAACAATTTTAAACCCACACGCTGTTGCACTGAAGACACCAAAAATAGAACTGTTAATAAATTATATTTGATTTTCTTCATCATATTTACATGTAAAAAAACCTATGTAGTTATTTCTTGCTGGACTCTGGCCACATTATTAATGGTACTTGTGCTCTCCTGCAAAATAATCAAATGGGTTAAAGATGTGTTAGCCCACATGTTAAATAAGAACCAAAGATCTTGAGTTTCATTTCTTCCTGTCAGATCTGGTAGCCTTTTCTTCTTAACCTCTAGTGACTTTCCTCTTCCCATTTAATGTTTATCTTCTACACTTTTTAGATCAGAAAGCATGATAATTGGCTGCTTTCCACTATTTTCAAACATAAATAGGCTCTGGTAACAGTCTGAAAATTTTTTCAGTGTGTAACATATGAATTAAATTTAGCAAATTTAACTGTGATCATTAGATAAATTTTCTTCTCTTACAGATGAAAATTAAATGATTTTTGTTTTAAGCCCAACAGGAGAATGCAAATATTTATTAACTGAATGATGAGTTAACATATTTATCTTTTATATGAGTATCTGATCTGCTGAAAAAGTAGGTTTCTATAGGAACTGACATTATACCATGAAGAGAAAACTACCAAACAGACAAGTTTTGGTTAACTTCTAGCTTTTTATTTACTTGGCCCTAATCCACAATGAAGGCAGAGACCTGCTTCTCTGCTCTCAGGTTTCCCGACAGCTGGGAGGATTTAGTCATTTTTCTAGATCACTCTCGGGCAGAGATGTGACTCTTTCAGGATCCCAGTTTTATGAGAATGAGAGGTGCTATCTCCACCGCCCATCTCTGCACAGGCGTGTCAGCTGTTCCCTACTCCTGAAGGGTCCTTTCTGGGACTTTTTCCTTTCTTTCTTTTTGGTTTTTGTTTGTATGTTTGTTTATTTTTTAGTGATTGTGATCTTGTCCATTGCAGACAAACCACTGTAATGTACTGAACAAAAATTCAGAAGCGTTGCTTTGAAAGCATTAAAGGGCTATCAGCTTAGGACTTAACATACTAATCTTAGAGAGAAGCGAAATGCATGAAGGGATGTTGACAACTTAGCACATTTCTTCTCTAGGAGTTTCCTACTTTCAAGAGGCTCAGAATGGAGAAACTGATAAGCAGTTTGTGGAAGCTAAGAATTCACGTGGTTTCCTGAGCTCCCGTGATTATGGAATAAGGAAAATACCGCACCGAGTTGTTTGCCAAGGCAGTCAGGACAGGAACAACCAAGACGCTGGAATAAAAGAATGTGCTGGGTGAAAGGGGGCTGAGAGTCCAGAGACTGCTAAGCCACAGGTACACCTCTCTAGTCATTGCAGCTTCATTTACAATAAACCAGAAATGGGAACAATCTAAGTGTCCATCCACAGATGAGAGAACAAAGAAGATGTGCTAAACATAGCCAGTGGTATATCTCTCAGCCCTTGAAAAAAGGAAATCCTACCATTTGCAACAACATAGATGACTTTGAAGGCATCATACTAAGTGAAATAAGTTAGACAAACGCAAATACTCTATGACTTCACTTACATAGGGAACCTAAAAGTTAAACAAAAATGAACACACAAATACAGAAAGCAGGTTGCTGGTTGTTAGAGGTGGAGGTGAGAAGAGTAGGGGAAATAGGTGACATTGGTCAAAAGGTACAAATACTCAGATAGAAGGTTAAAAAGTCCTGGGGATGTAACGCACAACCCAGTGACTACAGCTAATGATACTAGAGTGTATATTTGAAAATCTCTAAGAGAGGGTATTAGCACTCATCCCACACACAACAAATTGTGACCGTGTGTGGTAATGAATTTAATGTCTGCATTTTGAATAATGTTAGCCAGCCATAAAACTCTGATTTTCAGTTCATTCTATTACTAGTTTGAACACATGTTTCCACTGTATTCACATCCATTGGTTTTCGTGAGGCATCTATGGTATATCTTTACAATGTCTCTTGCTGTGGTTGTTTTAAAAATTATTTATCCTTGATATTTTAGTTTAATTTAATGCTTCTGAATATGTAATTATCGTGTGTACTACTTTTCCGATCTACATTCTCTTGAATTAAACATCTTAGGTATTATTTTTAAATTGCTTCTCTCTCATCTACTCTGTCTGAATTAAGACAACTCCCTCAGTAATCTATGTCACTACTAAAAACCCTAGATTTTCTATGTTTGTTTCTAGACGATTCTGAAACTGGGAAGCTGAAGTGTTCCACATCACATTTTCTGCAATAATATGCAACACCTGACCAATAAAAGATTGCAGCCAGATTTCAGTTGTTTCAGACCCTACATTTTTGAACAGAACATCCACAGTGAAGAAATCAGAATGATTCTTACCTGCTTCCTGCTGGGGAAGGTTGCTCTGTTTCAGAGGTTGAAACTGCTTGGTCAACAACTGCACTTTTTAATCTAATGCCATTTAGTGCCAGTAGTTATCGGAAAATACTCCCATATTTTAAAACTAAGTTCAATGACTGCCAGGTTTTCATGTCATTGTGCTCATGTTACTGTTATTCTCATAGGGACTTCATTGAAAAGACAACTGTGTCTGTCAGGGATTAGTAGCTGTATGTTTTATCTAACCCAGCTATATTTTAAGGTGAAGGACAGAATTTAAAGAAGCCAATCATAGACTAGATAGTTTAAGTCAACTAATTATACTTATCTAATTAATTCAACACACCAGAGAGAATGTGCATACGTGGAAGTAAAATTTAAGCTAATATTGTTAAAATAATTATCAAATTTGACATTAAACCCATGATCAGTCAATTGAATTACATTTTGCCAGTATCAAAAATAAAGAGAAAAAATATGCAAACTGCTAAGACCTAAAATAAATTATTTTATTAATACAATCAGGAATGAGATAAATAATAAATCCTCCATATTTAATTTTCATTTTTTAAAGTATTTAACATTCCTAACCATTGCTATAAGTTTTCTAGATTTTCTACATGATAGATAATGTAACTCATATCAGATTTTTTCTTAAAAGATCATGCTATTTAGAAATTGAATGTAGTATGTGTGTTTTATGCTTTAAAAATTTAAATGAAAACTAAGACACTTTAATTAAAGGTGTCAATAATGCAAATAAATCAATTTCAGTCCATTACACTGAAATGTCTAGTGAAAAAAAAGCAATTTTGGTTTATATAAAAGCAAGTTTCTTGCTTGCTTGCAAAAATAAAAAGGGGAAATAATAAAATAAGCCCTTCAGAGTGAAATAATCTCTTGAGAGATACATGTCACCAATATGATTGTATGGCTTCCTTTGGCAGTCTATAAATCTGATTATAGATGGTGATTGATAATAGTCATTTTCTCTGACACTTCTCAACCAAGAGGAAGGTAAGACTAAAGCCAAAACAAAAACATAACAAAACCAAACTAAGCACAAACTATTCTACCATCTACATAATCCCAACATATATTGTTTTTGCTTTTGTTTGCTTTTTAAAATGCTTAAAATAATGGGTGTTATGATACCATAATAGTCCTAGCAGAAAACAAAGGCAACAAATTTTCAGACATCCCACATGGCAATATTTTTGCTGATATATCTGCTAGTGCAAGGGAAATAAAAGAAAAATAAATAGGTCTACATGAAATTAAAAAGTTTCTGTACAGTTAAAGAAATCATCATCAAAATGGAAAAAGAACCTATAGTGTGGGAGGACATATTTACCACTGATACATCAGACAAGGGTTTAACCTCCAAAATATATAAAGAACTCATATAACTCCACACCAGGAAGACAAACAATCCAATTAAAAAATGGGCAAAGGACCTGAATAGACATTTCTCCAATGATGACATACAAATGACTCACAGGCATGTGAAAAAATGCTCAACATCAATAGCCATCAGAAAGATGTAAATTAAGACAATTTATATCTCTCTGCATTTCTTCAAAAAATTAAAGATGGAAATGTCTTATAACCCAGTGATTCCCCTTCTGGGAATATACCCTGAGAATCCTGAAACACCAATTCAGAAGAACTTATGTATCCCTGTGTTCACAACAGCGATACTTATAATAGCTAAGTGTTAGAAACAGCCCAAGTTCCCATCGGTAAATGAGTGGATTAAAAAACTATGGTTCCTTTACATAATGGCTACTATGCAGCAGAGAGAAAGAAGAAATTCTTACCTTTTCCAATACTATGGATGGAACTAGATATTATTATGCTAAGTGAAACAAGCCAGTCAGTGAAAGACAAATACCATACGACTTTACCTGTAACTGGAATCTAATGATCTAAATAAACTAATGAGAAAAACAGAACCAGAGACATGGAAACATGGAGCAGATTGATAGCTGTAGGAAGGGAGGTGGGAGCTGGAAATGGTGAAAGGAAGAGACAGGGATTAGTCAAGGAACACATCTGAGTGACTCACAGACATGGACAGCAAAGAGGGGATTGACTGGTGAGAGGTGTGGGCTGAGTACAAGGTGGCAAAAGGGAAAAAGAAAGAAATTGAGAATTGTTATCGAATAAACAATAGAAAAACTGAGAATGAGATGAAGACTTTGGTGAAGTAGGTGGGGGCTGAGCCCATTTGCTCATGTACCCAACTGGGACAGTTAGCTGATTTTCCAACAAAAACATAATGAACAGCCAACAGAAACTTAGCTGATTTGAAATTTGAAAGCCAAAGTACGCAGAGATTATAGGGAGGAAAATTTCATGGGTGAAAAGGGAAAGTCCCTGGGCATAGTGCAGGAAATCGGGGCTGATTGGTAAAACATCAGAGTGATAAGGGACTCAAGAGTTGGAAAATTTTAGTTTAAGGTAAAAAATTATAAGTCTAGTAAGTCATGTGTATGTTAAAGCTTTTGTTTCAGAAACTACAGATAAGGCCCATCCTGGCTCCTGGGAAAACAGCTGACCTCCTGGGGCGCTGCTAAAGATTACCGCCTAGGGACAAGTCGGAGGCATCCAGGCCTTTGTGTTCCAGGAGAGACAGAGGACCACCCATCCCTGGGAAGAGTTAACTGCCCAGGACAGGAATGTTGCAGTTTCTTTCACCTAATCCTCCCTGAACTTCAAACCCCCTCACAGCACCTTGTTTATTACCTGCTATAAAAACCTTGGCCTGTAAAGAAAAGACAAGATGGTCTGTTAGGGTATCAACCCACCATCTTCTCAGATGGCCGGCTATCTGAATGAAGCGCCCATAAAGATTCAATCGCTGTCATTGCTTATTGGGTTTGGCAGTGATGGGCAGCCCCAACGCCGGTGTCTTTTCCGGTTTCAGGAGGAGGGGTGGGTCAGTGATAGTAGCCTAGTGTCTCCCTCCCTTCCCAGGGCAGCAAATCACAGACGCATGCCAGGAGTGGCTTGAACTAGTAAAGTCGAGGGGAAAAGCAACACATGCACACACAGTTGGAGGTGCACCCAAGTCAGGATAATACCACAGATTGGGGGTGGGGGGACCCTGGCAACACCTGGAGCCAGTAGGAGAGGTGGGCAGTGGCCGTCCATGACTAGATTGACTCTGGACTTGCCAGAGGGTGGGAGCGCCGATAGCTGGACAGTGGCTCTGAGCAGCATGGACACACGCAGAGACTTTTTACAAAGGGGGAACTGAGGCACTCAAGGCACAGACCTCACCCACCTGTGGGACATAGTGAAGGCAGTCCTGAGAGAGAAGCTCATAGCAATACAGGCTAACCTAAAAAGTATTAAAAATTTTCGAATAAACAACCTAACCCCATATCTACAAAATTAGAGGTACGACAACAAACAAATCCCAGAGTGAGTGTAAGGAAGGAAATAACCAAGACTAGAGCTGAGTTAAATGACATAGAAACTAAAAGAACAATTCAAAGAATCAATAAATCCAGGGGCTGGTTCTTTGAAAAGATAAGCAAAATTGACAAGCCTTTAACAATACACATCAAGAAAAAGAGTGGTCCAAATAAATAAAATCAGAGACAAAAGAGGTGAAATTACAACTGATATCAAAGAGATACAAAGGATCATCAGAAATTACTATGAACAATTATATGCCAAGAAATTTGAAAACCTGGGTAAAATAGACAAATTTCTAGGAACAGAATTCTCTAAAACTGAGTCAGGAACGAGCATAAAGAATGAATAAGTTGATATCAGGTGGTAAAATTGAAGCAGTAATCAAAAAACCTCCCAGCACACAAAAGCCCTGGGCTAGGCTGGTTCACAAGAGAATTTTACCACACATTTGGAGAAGAGTTAGTGCCAATTCTTTTGAAAGTATTCCAAAAAATACAAGAAGAGGAAAGACTCCAAAACTCTTTATGAGGCCAGCATCATGCTAATCACAAAACCAGATAAAGACACAACAGAAGAAAAAAAAAAATACAGGCCAATATTGCTGATGAACATAGATGCTAAAATGTTCAACAAAATATCGGCAACCACATCCAGCAATATATTAAAAACATCATATACCATGATCAAGTAGGATTCATCTCAGGGATCCAAGGATGGTACAATATAAGCAAATCGGTAAATGTAAGACACCACGTAAACAATATGAAAGACAAAAACTACATGATCCTATCAATTGATACTGAAAGACATTTCATAAAGTACAGCATCCATTTATGATAAAAACACTAAGTAAAGTGAGAATAGAAGGAGCATTCTTCAATATAATAAAAACCACATAAGAGAAACCTACAGCCAACAATATACTCACTGGGCAAAAACTAAAAACCTTTCCCCTAAGATCAGTCACAAGACATGGGTGTTCACTTTCACCATTTCTATTCAACAAAGTATTGGAAGTTATGGTCACAGCAATCAGACAAGTAAAAAATAAAAAGCATTAAATTGGAAAGGAGGAAGTAAAGAGTTACTGTTTGCAGATGACACAATAATATATATAAAAAATCCTATAGACTCCACCAGAAAAATGACTCAATCCAATAAGTTAATTTGGCAAAATTGATGAATTCAAAGACAATGTTCAGAAGTTGAAGGCATTTCTGTACACCAATAATGAAATATCAGAAACATAAATTGAGGGAAAAATTCCATTTACTATACCAACAAGAAAAACAAAATACTTATGAATAAACTTAATAAAGGAGGTAAAAGACCTGTACTCAGAAAACTTTCAAAACAATGAAGGAGGAAATTTGGAAAGACACAAAAAACTGGAACCGTATATTGTGTGCATTGAGTGGAAGAATTAACATCACTAAAATCCATATGACCCAAAGAAATCTTTAGATTTAATGCAACCCCTATCAAAACACCAGTGGCATATTTCATAGACATAGAACAAATATTCCAAAAATGTATATGGAACCATAAATGATTCCCAATAGCCTCAGTAGTCTAGAGAAAGAAGAACAAAGTAGGAGGGATCACAATACCTGATATCAAACTATATTACAAGACCCCTGTAATCAAAACAGTCTGTACTGGTATAAGAAGAGAATCATAAACCAATGGAACGGAACAGAGAGCCCAGAAATACACCTGTGTGAATATGGTCAATTAACGTTTGACAAAGAGAGCAGGAGCATAAAATGGAGGAAAAATAGCCTCTTCAATAAGCGGAGTTGTGAGATCTGGATAAGCACATGCAAAAAAATGAAACTACTCCACCAACTTACACCATACACAAAAATAAACACAAGCTGGTAAAAAACTTAAATACAAGTTGTGATACCATAAAAGTTCTAGAGGAAAACATAAGCAGGAAAATTTCAGATAATCCACACAACAATATTTTCACTGATATGTCCCCTAGGGCAAGGGATATAAAGAAAAGAACAAAGAAATGGAACTACATCAAGCTAAAAAGCTTCTGCTTGGATACAGAAAACATTAGCAAAATGGAAAGGGAGCCAACTGTGTAGTAAAACATATTTGCCAATTATACCTTGGACAAGAGTTTGATCTACCAAGTATATAAAGAACTCACACTACTCAACACCAAGAAGACAAACAATCCAATTAAAACACAGGCAAAGGCATCAAGAAATATGTATAAAAGACACTGCACAAAACCAAAGGGGATAGGTTCCAGGGTGGGAGGCAGGGATGGGTGGGGCAGGGGGGTGTGGTGTGGTGAAAATGGAGACAACTGTGCTTGAAGACCAATTAAAAAAAAAAAAGGAAAAAATGGGCAAAGGACCTGAACAGACACTTTTCTAAGGAGAACATACAGAGGGCCCAGAGACACGTGAAAAAATGCTCAACATCAGTGGCCATTAGAGAGATTCAAATTAAAAACACAATGTGTTGGGAACTGCCATGCCTACTTTCAGAAGCTGTAACCCCCCTTGGCGAAGGCAGAGTAAAAAGACCTTGGGACCATAAGCCACTAAGGAGACAAAGCTTATCTTCCTTGTAAGGGCACCACCTCTGCCCCCTTTCTCTTCACCCTGCTTGGCCCTGGGTGGATGACTGGTTAGCCAATGATGGGTAAGATTCCTCAAGGGAGGGATGACCTAAGGCATGGTCATGAAGGGGCCCTCAGGGAAGGACTTGGGGGCTATAGAAAAAGGGGGTGATGGACCCTCACACCTTGGCTTTGACATAGCCTGAGTCCTCATTCTGTCTACAAGAAGTTTCCTAATCTCTTGGCTGCCTTACTTTCCCTGCCTGACTTAAGCCTGAAACAATGCAGGAGGTGGGTGTGGCCCTGTGCTGAAAAGGGTGGGTTCCCTGGGTTGATCAGGCCTAAGAAAGAATGCACAAAATCCTATGAAACCTATTTTGCTAATACCCTCAGTTTTCTGATAAGGGTCCAAGCATGAAATGAGTTTGTTCCCACAGTTTTATGGCCCTTTAGCTATTTGTCCCTGACTCAAAACAAGCCCTCAGAGTTCTTTGAATGTTATTTATTGTTTGATCATTAGTGCCTGACAATGATTAATGTGCTTTACCTATACAAGCTGTATTCCTTTGCAAATTGAACCCAATAAAAGCCCATTGAGGAACAGGCCCTTCTCCTTTGAGAGAATGACCACCTTTCCTCCCCAGGAAGATCATGTCTTGGTAGACTTATTCTCATCTGTACTAGATGGGGGTGCTCTGCAGGCAGAGCCCCCACACAACAATCAGATACCAACTCACACCAGTCTGAATGGCCATCATTAATAAATCAACAAAATACAAGTACTTGCCAGTTTGTGGAGAGAAGGGAACCCTAGTACACTGTTTGTGGGATTGCAGACTAGTGAAGCCATTGTGGGAAACAGTACGAAATTTCCTCAGAAAACTAAAGATTGAACTGAGTTTTGACCCAGCGATCCCACTGCTGGGATTATACCCTAAGAATCCTGAAGCACCAGTTCAAAAGAACCTATGCACCCCAATGTTCATAGCGGTGTTATTTACAATAGCCAAGTGCTGGAAACAACCTAAGTGACCATCAGTAAATGAGTGGATCAAAATATTGTGGTACATTTACACAATGGATACTACACAGCAGAAAGAAAGAAGGAACTCCCAGCATTATGCTAAGTGAAATAATCTAGGCATTGAAAGGGTGAAACCATATGATTTCGCCTGTATGTAGAACATAATCGACAAAACAAATGGGCGAAATAGAACCAGAGACTTGGAAATAAAGAACAAACTGTCAGTGACCAGAAGGGAGGTGGAGGTGGATAACAGGAGAAAGATGGGGAAGGGGCAACAAAGGAAAATGAATAGAGGATTCAGGTGCATGGGCAAGGGGTGTAATGATTGTGGGAGTGCGGGGGATGGATTGGGGGACAGTAATGTGGAAAAACGCAGGGCAGCTATAACTGAACAACAATAAAAAAGAAAAATAAATAAAAACTTTTAAAGGTAAAAACATGCTTATAATACTTCAATGAGCATCTCACTACTGACAGAAAGCTCTATGTAGCAGAAATTATTCTTACCTATAGAAATGAAATTTTAGTTTCAGACTGGCAAAGTGAGTTGTATTAGTGTATCATTAATCATTGACTTGGGGGTGACAACTGGGGAAAAATATTAAGTCAAGCTTAGGACACCCCAATATAACACTGAAAATATCCAGTTTATTTCCACTGTGGTCAGTGAGATAGATTTCAGTAAATAATGATACTGCTAAACATTTAAAACAGCTAAATATTCCCATTTATTTCTATATATTACAGCTTTAGCTTAACTTTGTTTATTAAATAACATAAATTTATTTATTTATTTATTTATAATATTTTATTTATTTATAATATTTTATTTATTTTTAGAGTTGGGGAAGGGAAAGAGAAAGAGAGGGTGAAAAATATCAATGTGTGGTTGCTTCTTGCATGCCCCCTACTGGGAACCTTGCCTGGAACCCAGGCATGTACTCTACTGGGAATCGAACCAGTGAACCTTTGCTTTGTAGGCCCATGTTCAATCCACTGAGCTACACCAGCCAGGCAACATGAATTTATTTGATACATTGTAAAATACACTGTGATATAATTAATAAAAATTTTGATGTAAAATTATTATGTAATACTGAACACAGAAATTTACAGCTTATTTTGAATTATTTTTATTATCAAACTTTTTTCTCCATTTCTCTCATTTTATTAGAGAAATGTCCTATTTTCTTATTAAATTAATTTTCTTAAATATAATTAAAAATACAATTTTTAATTTAGCCTAATTCTAATGTTAGTCTATTTTAATTTTGTTATTTATTTTTATTTTATTATTTATTATTTATCTCTTCTCAACGATCCATTATTCGCTAAAATATATCAAGCTATTTGACTTGGTAATAATATGTGGAATAAACAGACAAACAGAAAGAACTTACCCATTTAAAATTCATGCAATCCTGGGAGAGCCATCAATTGTTCAAAGAGCCCCACAGATAAATTTAAATTCACAAAAATTAGAGCTTTATGCACTAGACATGCACAAATCAGTGTCGTTAACTAACAAAGGATATATTTTTATTCTTAGATTGTATTTCCATTTATTGCAAATAAACAAATGTTTTATTTGATTTACATGTTGATGTACATTTTAATTTTTACAAGTTTTATCTACTTAAAAAACAAAAGATGGTCATGCCATGTTGACTCCTACTGACTCTATCCAAACACCATGAAATTTATATTTGGGGAACTAAAGATCATGTTAACCCCTAAAAATCATCATTGTTTTCAATATCATCATTATCAGAAAGCACTTTATAAGTGGTAAATGTCTCAAGTCCCATATTTTTAAGTGCTTCACACACATTGTATGTCAACATAGAAAACAATATCAGTATTTGCCCACACTATATTTAAGAAAATAGAAATTCGGAAAGTTTAAATATATTGATCAGAATCACATAGAAAGCTGAAGATTAGATTTTCTCTATATTTTTCTTAATTGTTATATTATTATTGTTATTGTTAATAACTGTATTGAAAGTCATACTACTAAGTGAAATAATGCTATGAGAACAACAGTTTTTGGACAGTAATTATCTATGTACTTATATCCATCTATCATCCACATTATATCTACCTGTATCTATAAAGATGTTGCCTCATACTAATTTAATTATATGATCATCTTCATACTAATTTAATTGTATTTTCTTCAAAAAATCAGAGTCATAAAGAAGTCACTTTAAGCTGACATAATGTGCAAATAATAAAGGATTGCTTGGGGATTATTTAATTAATGAGAATAATTATTTTCTATCTGAATAGCTGCAGTTGTATCTTCAAAGCTTTCAGTGTTTAATGGACTTAAGCAAAACCATTTTTCTGGCACCAATTTGTCACTTTTTATTTCTTCTCTCTTTTTATAGGATTGGAATATCAGGAGCAGTGGGAAAGATAAGTGTAGAATTCAATGGTGGTACAAATTCTGTTCTCTAAGCTGTGGATTCTTCACTGGTCATATTCATAAACTGAACCTGCCATTGTGCATGGGGAAGCAAAATGCTTCCCTAAATTGGTAGGTGTAGACTGAATACCTCACTTCGGAAATGATCATGCCAGACATTCTATAATTTAAATAATAAAAAAATATTTCTTTTGTTTTAAGATGAGAGGATTTTAAGTAAAAGTCAAAAATATCAAAATTCTCAAAATATTAGGAGATCAGGAGGGAGAGAAGGATTTGATTGTACTTCATAAAATAGAACACAAGTTCTTCAAGTTTGAAGTTTGTTCTCTGATTGGACAATGAAAGTTAGTTTTAATACCACATGTACCAGTATTAAGTACACTGTGAAAAATTGTTAAAATATATCTGTAATGGGGGTAGGTTGAATTAAAAATTTAGTCTAAATAGGACTCAAAATCATAACTATTTCTATCTCATGTTTAATTTCTTTATGGAAGAAACCATAAATAGTATTTTTCTAAGTGTAAAATGTATAGTCTGGTTTAATACTTTATAGGCTATATATGTAACACATACAATATGTACATGACATGTACATTTATTTTAAACATATATATTATTTCAGTTAGAAAATTTTAAGCCAGAAGGTATCAATAAGAAACATTAATACTATCACCCCTTAATTTTTTAGAAATCCCGTAAGATGTATTTTCATAATCCCTGAATTACGTTTTGTATTTATATTCTCAAAATTTACCATAAATATGTTATAATGCAAATACTAATTCATTTATATATCAGTAAAACAAACTTCTAATCATAATGGTAGTGTTTTAGATCCAATTTTTAAGTCCTTTAAGAATTGATTTATAATTCAAGTAATAAAATGGGAACTTCCGGCCAAGATGGAGGCGTAGGTAGATGCCCTGTGCCCCCTCGTGCAACCCAAATTAAGGACAACAAAGGTTTAGAAACAAAAAAACAACCAGATCTGACAGAAAAACGAACTGTAATAAGGAAGTCGGACAACGACTCACCCAGACCGGTAAGAGGGGCGGAGTCAGCGGCCAGCCGAGAGGGGTCCCGGCGGGAAGAAGCGGTGTTTGGGGGTCCCGGGCACACAGGGGGTGGCTAGCAGACCCCAGACGTGGGGTGGCAATGGGCAGACCTGGTGAGGCCTGCAAGGCTGCTGGCTGACGGCAGACGCACAATCGTGAGCAGATAAACAAGGCAAAAATGGGGAGAGAGACAGACCGCACAGTAACCCAGGGCCCTGGTGCCGCGAAGTGAAGCCTAAAGCACCGATTGAGAACACCTGTGGCGGCTGAGGTGCTGGAGGGGCTCCCAGCCTCATGGGAGAGTTCGTTGGGGAGACCCACGGGGTCCTGGAGTGTGCGCAGGCCCACCCACATGGAAATCAGCACCAGAAGGGTCCAGTTTGTTTGTGGGAAGCAGCAGAAGGGACTGGAATGTGTGAGACAGGGAGATGGGGCAAGAGAGAGAGAGAGTGAGAGCGTGAAAGAGCGCTAGCGCGCATGCACAGAAGCGCCATTGTTCCCTCTCAGACCCCGCCCCCACATACAGCGTCACAACCCAGCAACTGGGCTGCCCCGCCCTGGGGAACACCTAAGGCTCCACCCCTCACTATGTAACAGGAGCGACCAGACCAAAACAAACAAACAAATAAATAAACAAAAAAGTCTCAAATGGGAAAACAGATCAAAGCCCCAGAGCCAATTCAATTAAGCAACCAAGAGATAGCCAACCTATCAGATTCACAGTTCAAAGCCCTGGTGATCAGGATGCTCACAGAACTGGTTGATTTTGGTCGCAAAGTAGATGAACAAATGGAGGATACACAAAGTGAAACGAAGGAAAATGCACAGGGAACCAATAGTTATGGGAGGAAAACTGGGACTCAAATCAATGGAGCGTACCACAAGGAAGAAAGAAACAATGAAACAGAAAAGAATGAAGAAACAAGAATTCAAAAAAACCAGGAGAGGCTTAGGAACCCCCAGGACATCTTTAAACATCCCAACACCGAATTATAGGGGTACCACAAGGGGAAGAGGAAGAGCAACAACTGGAAAAGTTATCTGAACACATAATAAAGGATAACTTCTCCAATCTGTCAAAGGAAATAGACTTCCAGGAAGTCCAGGAAGCTCAGAGAGTCCCAAAGAAGTTGGACCCAAGGAAGAACACACCAAAGCACATCATAATTACATTACCCAAGATTAAAATGAAGGAGAGAATTCTAGAAGCAGCAAGAGATAAGGGGACAGTTCCCTACAAGGAGTTCCCATCAGACTGTCAGCTGATTTCTCAAAAGAGATCTTGCAGGCAAGAAGGGGCTGGGAATAAGTATCCCAAGTCATGAAAGGCAAGGATCTACATCCAGGATTATTCTATCCAGCAAAGCTTTCATTTAAAATGGAAGGGCAGATAAAGTGCTTCTCAGATAAGGTCAAGTTAAAGGAGTTCATCATCACCAAGTTGTTATGACATGAAAGGTTAAAGGGACTTATCTAAGAAAAAGAAGATAAAAAACATGAATGGTAAAGAGACAGCAAACTCCAGTTATTGACAACCACACCTAAAACAAAAGGAAACTAAACAAACAATAGAACAGGAACAGAACCACAGAAATGGAGATCACAGGGAGGGTTAGCAACAGGGGAGTGAGAGGAGGAGAGAGGGGGACAAGGTACAGAGAATAAGTAGCATAGATGGTAGGTAGAAAATAGACAGGGGGAGGGCAAGAATAGTGTGGGAAAATGTAGAAGCTAAAGAACTTATGACCCATGGACATGAACTAAAGGGGGGAATGTGGGTGGGATAGGGGTGCAGGATGGAGGGGAGTGAAGGGGGAGAAATGGGACAACCGTAATAGCATAATCAATAAAATACATAAAAATAATTTAGAATTCATGCAACAATTTCAAAGAATCTAATATATCACCAAAAAAGAAGATGTATAAATACTTATATTGTGTGGCAATATTCAAATGAAAATCCAGAAGTTAATAACCTTCAACTAATTAGGAGAATATAAAGTACTGTATGTACCTATTAATATTTAACTGAATCCATTCTGCTCACAATAAGGTCAAAGATTTATTCACAGCAACATTATCTCTCAAAATGAAACTTTACATGAATTGACTCTGTTCTTAAACAGTTGCTAGATGTTGTGATGGCAACCAGAAAGGTTCCAAACAAGGATCGTTGCAGTCAGAAGGAAGAAGGCTAAAGTTAAACCATGCTTGGGGAATAAATTTGCCATTTTTATTTCAAGATATATGAAATGGCCGAGTAACTTTTTTCCAAAAAAACATACACTCTTTTTCTTTCAAACAAAAAGAATAATTTTGTGGTTTATTAGTCAATTACTTAGATATGATTTTAACATATTTTATCATTGTTATTTACAACATGAAATTAATTCATTGGCACGTGAACAATTTCACAGTACTAAACTATATATCAAAGGTTCAAATAAAATACCAATACTTTGGTTATGCCTCAATAATAAAAAATCAATTCGGTATTTAATACGTACTTAATGTTTTTCTGTGAGGTGCTATGACAATAATATAGAATTTACTTCAAGTTTAATACGCATATTCTATAACATCATCATGTACTGTTTGTTAGAAGAATTAGGAAATCATAGAAAAACTTGGTATAAAATAGCCTAGAGATTTTCCTTTGGGTTCTGCCAATAGCTGCATTTAGAAATAGCGCCTTGAGAACCTCCTGCCAAGACAGAGGCAGAGGCAGACATACCACGCCTACTCACACAACCAAAAGACAGACAACAAATTTGAAAACAAAAAAACAAGCAGAACTGACAGAAAATTGAACTGTAGATAAGTTCGACAATCAAGGAGATAAAGAAGAAACATTCATCCAGACCATGTGACAACGCAGTGACATGGATGGCCCTGCCCTGGTGAACGAACACCTAAGGCTCCACCCCTTATTACATAGCGGATACGCCAAGACAAAAAAATATAGCCCAAATAAAAGAGGAGATCAAATTTCCAGAAAAAATACAACTAACTGATGAAGAGGTAGCCAACCTATCAGATGCACAGTTGAAAACACTGGCAATCAGGATGTTACAGAGCAGCAGAAAAATTCTCGAGACTGGGAAAAATTCTGAAGTCTCACTCTCTCGAACCTGAGGGGTCTGCCACAGACAATTAACATCCCGGACGAGCCCCCCAAAACTGTTACAGAGCAACAGAAGGTCCGTTATTGTCCGCCGCCTTATGGAAAGATGCCTCTCAAAGCCAGAGATTTGTGAAAAGGAAAGGAAATGTTTAGTTAATGCTATACAGAGTTAAAGTAGTGACCTAAGATCTTCATTAAAATATCAAAGTCCTTTAGGATACCCACAGACGCCCACAGTGCTTCCTATCTCCCTCTGCCCTAAGTCACGGTACCGTAATTGCAAGGAAGAGAAGCAAACGTCCGGGATCCAGGCTCTTGACACTGTCAGCTGTGTCATCCTCCAGGCAGGATCTCTGATTAATCCAAAGCCATGTGGCACCTTCTCATGGTCTACTGGCAAGAGTCCTTTCACCCTTCTTCCAGGCAAAATCTCTCTTACTCCCGGGCCAGGCAGCCAAAGGGAGCACCCCAAAGCCGTGTGGTCCCTCCTCTACCAAAGCTGTGGGGAAGAGGTCCCCGCTCTGGAAGCCTTGTGTCTCTCCCTCTTCACCAAAGCTGCAGGGGTCTGCACTCTGGTGAAACCACGTGGAATCTCTCCCTCTGGCAAAGCTGCGAGAGGGTCTCCACTCGGGCAAAGCTGAGTGGCAATTCTCTGCTAAAGCCATATGGTGATTTTCCCTCATAGAGCCGTGGGTCCTACACTCCGGTGAAACCACATAGATCTCTCTCCAATGGCTGCCACGCCTGGGTTTAAATACCCACGCCTCTGCAGCCTTATTTCCGACTCCTCCTACAATCGGTTACACCTGCCAGCATTCCGTATATTTCCAAGGTTATTGGGATGCCATCATGAGTCTGGGCAGGTGTGTCCTCATTTTCTGGAGCCAATCTTCTCCAAGCTCCCACACAGGTGCTGTAACTTGGGGTTCCTTCCCCAGTCATGTCCTGGGGGAAGTCCTTTCCATCCCCCTGGCTCAGAGCATGGCCACAGCTGTTTAACATATCTATGAGACCAGTTAAAGGTTATAGATATGTTAAATGACCGTTTGGAGCTTATCTGCAAAACTGTTGCTATGCAAAACAACTCAATGGCCTTGCTCCATGTGTCCCTTCCCCCAACTCACACCTGAGGGGGAAGGGGTGAGGACATCGTATATGTTTTTCTAATATTTCCTTGACACCCTGAGTTCTGCGGCTCATTCCAACTCCCTTTTTGGGGTCCCCCTCTTGGATGCACCCTATTACAAGGATGCTCCCAGAATTGGTTGAGTATGGTTGCAAAATGGAGGGAAAAGGAAGGCTATGAAAAGTGAAATAAAGAAAAATATACAGGGAACCAACAGTGACAGGAAGGAAAGCAGGACTCAAATCAACGGTTTGGAGCAAAAGGAAGAAATAAACGGTAAGTCAGAAAAGAATGAAGAAATAAGAATTCAAAAAAAAAAAAAATTGAGGAGAGGCTTAGGAACCTCTGAGACAACTTCAAATGCTCCAACATCTGAATCAGAGGGGAGCCTGAAGGAGAAGAGGAAGAGCAAGAAATGGAAAACTTATTTGAAAACATAATGAAGGTGAACTTCCCCAATCCAGCCAAGGAAATAGACTTCCAGGAAGTTCAAAGGGTCCCAAAGAAGTTGGACCCAGGGAAGCACACACCAAGGCACATCATAATTATATTACCCAAGATGAAAGATAAGGGGAGAATCTTAAAAGCAGCAAGAGAAAAGGAGACTGTTACTTACAAAGGAGTTCCTGTGAAACTATCAGCTGATTTCTCAGAAGAAACCTTATAGGCAAGAAGAGGCTGGAAAGAAGTCAAGAAAGGCAAGGACCAACATCCAAGATTGCTCTATCCAGCGAAGCTGTCATTTAGAATGGAAAGGCAGATAAAGTGCTTTCCAGATAAGGTCAAATTAAAGGAGTTCATTATCACCAAGCTCTTATGATATAAAATGTTAAAGGGACTTCTCTAAGAAAAATGATATCAAAAATATTATCAGTAAAATGACAACAAACTCACAACTATTAACAACCAAACCTAAAAACAAAACAAAACAAAAACAAGCTAAGCAAACAACTAGAACAGGAACAGAATCACAGAAATGGAGATCACAGGGAGGGTTATCAGCAGGGGAGAGGGAAGGAGACAAAATGGGAAAAGTACAGGGAATAAGTAGCATAAATGGTAGGTACAAAATAGGCAAGGGAAGGTTAAGGATAGTATAAGAAATGGAGAGGCCAAAGAACTTATATGAACAATCCATGGACATGAATTAAAGCGAGGGAGTGCAGATGGAAGGTGGTGTGCAGGGTGGAGGGGAATAAAGAGGGGAAAATGGGACAACTGTAATAGCATAATCAATAAAATATATTTAAAAAAGAGATAGCTCCTTGGTATTCTGAGTCAAAATTCATTTTTCATAGTATTAGGGGCAAAATGTGGTATAAACAATGGCATTTCAGGATTGCTAAATCTTATTTAAACTTATGCATGTTACATATGTTTATGAATAAATTACAATCATCCCATACTCCCCAAGGTTTATTTATGCTTTTTAGTAGACAAATAAATCAGCAAAGACCATACATCTTTTTCTGGGAGAATCCAGAAATCCATTACCACTTAGTATACTTTCAACCAGCTTTCTTGAGTTGTAACTGGAATATGATCATATGCACATGTGTAAAGTGTGAATTTGTATATTTGTAATAGAATTGTCACTACAATAATAAAAATTAACATATTTATTACCTACAAAAGCTAAAGCTTCCCAGTGCCTTCTGGAATTCCTTTCTCAAGTCCTTTTTCAAATCCCTTCTTTCCAGCCTCAAATAAACACTGGTCTACTTTATCTCGGATTAATTTGAAAGTCCTAACATTGTTATATAAATAGAATAATATAATATTCCCCTTTTTATCTGGAGTTTTAAATTTACAGTTGTTTTGACAATTATCTGTGTTGTTAAATGCATGAATAGTTTATTTCTTTATTGCTGATTAGTGTTTCAGGTATGCCTACTTTTAAAAGTTTATACATTTGTGCTGTTTCTACATTTTGGCTATGGTGAGTAATGCTGCAATGAACATGGATGGGGGGTGAGATACCTCTTCAATTATTATGTATTTTGGGTAAATACTAGAGGTGGGATTGCTAGATTATATGACAGTATTATTTTTACATTTTTGAGGAACCTCCATACTGTTTTCTGTAGGGGTTGTTTCATTTACATTCCCACCAACCTTTAACAAGTTGAAACATATTAGTCAGGTGTTTTGTAAAATATCTCTCAGTTTGCCCTTGCCTGGCATGTTCTCACAATTAGATTGATTTTATAGATTCTTCATAACAATATCACAAAGCTGAAGTGTGCTTTTCATCACATTCCATAAAGGGGTACATAATATTTACATGACTTACTGTTGATCATTTCACTCTTGACAACTTGGTTAGGGCAGTAACTGCCAGTTTCCCTGGAAGGAACTCTGACATTTTTGTGTGTCAAATATTGTCCATGTTTGCATCGAGTGTTGTATTTTTTTATCTGGGAGAATTTTGATTATTATCTATAAATGTTTTAACCAATACTTGATCATGTTAGGGCATTGAATAATGAATTTATTTTATTTATGGTTATGTGAAGAATTTTTACCATCAGAAGTGTTTCAAATCTCTTTTTCTGCTTGATCTACATACGATATTTGAATACTTACTATGTTGTATCATTTTATTATATTTTCCAGAATCTTCTATAATGATTGTATTCAGGTAGCTGTGAGAGCTTGAGGTTCCATAACTTCTAGTTCATGGCTGAAAGTTTCTTTCTTTTGTTTGCATAATCAACATTATTATTATTTTTTTTTTGCTCCAAAACATATTATGAGGCTCTTAATTTTCTTTGCTTTTTTCCCCTTCTTTTTCTTTCCTAAACAGTCTCCAATGATTTTCCTCCTCTTGCAAACTGTCCCACTTTCCCAAAGAATGGTACTTTGCCAACACCTTCATCTAGAATGTCAGCACTAAAGACAGTGCCAGCCCAATCCCAGGGTGTTGGAGTTGGCTCTGCCGAATTTAGGCTTTTCCACTCATAGGTAATTTGAACATTGTAATATCCTCCATCTCACAGTTTTGCCAAAAGTGGGGGTGATATCATATTTCTGTTGCCTTTTTGTTGTTCTGTGTGGTTTTATTGCAAAATGCATTACCAGGCTCAAATTTAGGAAGCGGTTAATTGTATGAACTCTTATTCTTTACTCCACCAAAAGAATTTTCTTCGGATGTAAAAGAATTATTATATTAAAAACAATAATGTCATATTCTGGATTTTCTAGTCACTGATTGTAAAGGCAATGCTTTAAACATAGACTTCAAGGCACTAGTTTGAAAGGAAAAAATGTCATTTTCTATCTAATGAGAAAATTTTGGCCGTTTCTCACAATTCACATATAAAGCATTAATATAGTGTGTTGATTCATTTCAATCACTTCACTGATCATTATTTTTTAAGTTTCCTGTCAGAATTTAAGAAAATACTAAAACTTCTAATAAAAATTGTGCAGCAGCCTTTCATTTTATGTTTTAGCTCCTTGCATCGTCAAATACTGTCCAAAAGGAGAAATCTTACAAAAGTGAGAGACGTGGCTTAGAGCAACGTGTGTGAGTAGCGAAAGGCGTCATTAAAACTATGTGTTACATGGGTATACACTGCTCATCTGCAGTTGTACCGACACTAAAATCCACACACTGGATAATTTCATACCATTTGTATTTTATATTGTGCATGCAAGTAATTTTACGATAATCAAAAACTTGCATCATTTATGTAATGTTGTTATTTTATACCTAATGAAATAATCAGCTAAATCAAAAGTACACAATGAGGATGTTGACTTGCATACGTACCAAGGAACAGTGTTATAGAAAGTCATTTACAAATAATCATTACTACCTGTGTGTCTCAAAGGAATGAGTAATGGAGTAAAATAAACAGTATATAAAATGCATACACATACATATAATAAATCCCTTGAGCAGCACAAAATATGTATTCATATCAATTTGGAGATTTTGCCTTTTAGTGGCATTTCTTCTGTTTTCCAATTCTAATTTAAACATCTTGAGAAATGATTTTATCATTTTCTGTAATTTATAACCAAGTAGTCCCTGGCTGGTGTGACTCAGTAAATTGACTGCCAGCCTGTTAAGCGAAACGTCACAGGTTCGATTTCCTGTCAGGGCATGTGCCTGGGCTCTGGGCCAGGTCCCCAGCTGAGTGTGTGTAAGAGGCAACCAACTGATGTTTCCCACAGTTATGTTTCTCTCCCTCTCCTTCTCCTTCCTTTCCCCTCTGAAAGTAAATAAGCAAAATCTTTTTTTAAAATAATTGCCTATAATCAACCATACCTGATTCATTGGCCTTATGAAAATTGTTCTCGCCCTGGCTGGTGCAGCTCAGAGGATTGAGTGCCAGCCTGTGAACCAAAGGGTCACTATTTCGATTCCAGTCAGGGCACGTGCCTGGGTAGCAGGTCATGTCCCCAGTAGGGGGTGTTCGAGAGGCAACCACACATTGATGTTTCACTGTCTTTTTCTCTCCCTTCGTCTCTCTCTAAAAATAAATAAATAAAACGTTAAAAAAAGAGAGAGAAAACTGTTCTCTTTCCCACCTCTCATTTTTTTTCCTCTATTCCCATGATAGGTTAGCTTTCACCAACTTCCTGAGATTGCAGAACAGTATAAAATAAACGGAGGGTTGGATAAAGGAATACATATGCAGTAATGAGTAAAAACAAATAGTCTGAATGAATCAAAACACAAAACACCTAGTCCATCTTGCTTCTTTAAATTTTAGATCATATATTAATTGGTTTTGTAAATAGCAATCCTCCCAGAGAATATTCTTTTCTTTTCTTGATTCTTTTAAATGTTTTCCTTAAAGGAAATTTGACAGTAAAGTACAGTTAAAATTTTATAGGAAAGAGACTTTCTTCTTGCAGCCTCTTTTTTATTAGTAATAATATTATAGCAATTAAGGTGAGGTTGAATTGCATCACTTGAATTAAAACTCTCATTTAATCTATTAAAACCGGTTCACGTTTGTAATTAATATTCTTTTTCTAGCACTTGCCTTTTTACCTGTCATACACACGTAAGCTACTCAGGGAATTTTTTCGGGCTTGATGTGTAAACAAGCTCCTAAAACTTTTTAATTATCTATGTGCTTATCAAAATAAGCTAAAATAGCTAATCAGATTGGGGCTACCAAAATATTCAAAGGAATATGACTCAATTGTAAAATTAATTTGATTTGGCAAAGGGATGTTAGGTATCCTATACAACACAAGAATAAAATGTGTTATGAAATATCCTGCATTAAAATATTTGAACATTTTAAAAAAGGTCCATGGAATTGAAATAGACTGCTAAAACATGAAAGGGAATAGAGCTATAAAAGAGACATAAATTAAATTTATAATGAAGTCTGCTTATCTATGCTGGCTTTTCACTTTAATAAAGAAATATTCCATTTGATCTTCATGTTAAAAAACTCAAATGACCTTAAAAGTGACCCCTTCATGAGAATCTATCAAACTTAGCCAATTTAGAGATCCGTATTTGACACCAACAGGTTGTAATTTCTCATTAAATGTTACCTATCAATTCCTTGGTCTTATGATGACAATAATAGAACTGTGGGAGGTTAAAAGATAAAAGTTCTGAGTTTAAAAAAAAAAGACATTATACAAAAATTATCACTATAAGTTCCTGAGGAATAAAAATGATATTGAGATAATCAATTAAGGTTGACATTTATTTTCTCCCATAAAATCAGAGGATGAATAGGTTCATTATATTCATTGCAAGCTCCTAACCAAACCCATGGTAATGTCACATTTTTCTATTTCGAATACTTTTGTTCCACATAATACACATCCAATTTAATGAGTTCAATTAGTAAACATTAATCAAAGGAATCAACCACAATTGAGGCAACATCCTTGTATTTCTTTCTTAGAAATTTTAGATTATAATAAAAAATTATTTTCATCTTACAATTTGCTACAAACCTGTTTTACAGGTGAAGGATGAAGTATTCTAATATCATGATAAAGTCACTCTAATAACACAATAAATTTCTAGCACGTTCCCTAGATAAAAAGTTATCTCACCTTGTTTTGCAGAAAAAAAGTTGATTTTCATTGGAGTTAGGAAGCACTTCTGGAAATTTGGAGACATAGATTACTCCACATCCCCCTCCCATTCCCACTCCGTTAGTTTTTATCCATGTGTCCTTTATACTTGTTCCTGTAAACCCTTCCCCTTTTCCCCTGAAACTCCCTCCCCTCGCCTCTCTGGTGATTGTCAGTCTGTTCTCAATTTCAGTGTCTTTGGTTATATTTTGCTTGTTTGTTTGTTTTGTTGATTAGGTTCCTGTTAAAGGTGAGATCATATGGTATTTGTCTTTCACTACCTGACTTATTTCACTTAGCATAATGCTCTCAAGTTCCATCCATGCTGCTGCAAAGGGTAGGAGCTCCTTCTTCCTTTCTGCTGCATAGAATTCCATTGTGTAAATATACCATAGTTTTTTGATCCACTCATTTACTGATGGGCACCTAGGTTGCTTCCAACACTTGGCTATTGTAAATTGTGCTGCTGTGAACATTGGGGTGCATAGGTCCATTTGGACTGGTGTTTCAGGCTTCTTAGAATATAATCCTAGCAGTGGAATTGCTGGGTCAAAAGGTAGATCCATTTTTAGTTTTCTCAGAAAATTTCATACTGTTTTCCACAGTGGTTGTACCAGTCTGCAATCCCACCAACAGTGCACTAGGGTCCCCTTTTCTCCACAACCTCTCCAAGACTTGTTTGTTGCTTTGTTTATGATGGCCATTCTGACTGGTGTGAAGTGGTATCTCCTTGTGGTTTTAATTTGCATCTCTCTGATAGCTATCAACATTGAACATCTTTTCATGTGTCTCTGGATCCTCTGTATGTCCTCTTTGGAGAAGTGTCTGTTCAAGTCCTTTGCACATTTTTTAATTGGGTTACTTGTTTTCTTAGAGTGGAGTCATGTAAGTTCTTTATATATATTGGAGATTAAACCCTTGTCTGAGGTATCATTGGAAAATATGTTTTCCCATACAGTCAGTTCTCTTTTTATTTTAATACTGTTTTCTTTAGCCATGTAGAAGCTTTTTATTTTGATGAGATCCCATGTGTTTATTCTTGGTCTTTCTGGGTGTTTTTTTCTACTTTGTCCTCCAACTCACTGATCCGATATTCTGCTTCATCGATTCTGCTTTTCATTCCTTCCACTGTGTTCTTCAGTTCAGAAATTGTATTCTTCATTTTCTCTTGGCCCTTGTTGATAGTTCCTGTTTCCTTTTTCATGTTGATATAGTTTGCAGTGAGTTCATTGTAGTTGCCCTGTAGTTTCTGGTAATTCACTGTGAGCTCACTGAGCTTCCTGACAACTATTGCTTTGAACTCAGTATCTGATAGTTGAGTTGCCTCCATTTCATTTAGCATTCTTTCTGGGGCTTCCTCCTTTCCTTTCGTTTGGGGATTATTTCTTTGTCTTCCCACTGTTTGTGAGACTCTTCTTGTCAGCCTCAGCTTCTTAAATTGATCTGTTCTGGCTCCCTGGGTTTATGGTGTGAACTTCTGTGGTAGAATGCCTGTGAGATTCAGTGGTGCAGTCTCCTTCGGGTATCCTGGTGTTCACAGCTTCCACTGTTTCAGCTGTTGGGATGCTCCCTTTTTGGGTCCAACTATGGTTTTTTCACAGTTCCAGCATTTTGTTTGTTTGGTTGGTTGGGTTTTTCTGTCTCACCTAGGATCACGGATGTGAGCTCTGGGTCTTCCACAAAGCCCCCTCCTCCGGTTGCTCAGCCGCCCCCAGTTGCATGGCTGTCCGCAGTCACAGGGCCTCCTTTGGTCACAGGGCAGCCTCCAGTCCTGATTATTTCCTCAAATTATCTAAAAATTAATTGAGCATAAGAATTTCTGGAATGGATGAGTAAAGACTTTAAAATTACTACTGGATCAAAAACAATGAAAACACTAACAACAATTTTTTTAATCAATGTTTTAAGAACTCTGAAAATGAACCAGATTTGACACACTCCAAAACTGATATGTTAAGGAAAAAAAATAGCTGATCTCCACAACATCAATGAGCTTTATGGAGTTTTTAATTTGTCTGATAAACTTGTCTCTCTTCCCAACTCAACATAGCAGATAGAAACACATCTGTTTATTATCCATTTTTCTTGCTACATCGCATTGGCTAGGAAACTCAGTGCAATACACAATGTTCAATAGAAATGGTAAGAAAGGCAATCCTAACTTGTTGTAGAATTTAAGTAACAGCATTCTCTCTTTCTCTCTTAAACTGTAGGTTTAGGGGTTTTTTGCATAATATTTGATTTTTATAATATTTTGGTATGGATTTTTGGACTATTTTTGTGATAATAATTTGTCTATAGGTTTTTACAACATTTTTGTATGATTTTCTATTGGTTCAATGCTGGCCTCATAAAATTAGCTGGTTAAGTGGCCTTCCCTCTTCTATTTTCTGAAAGAGTTTATGTATTTTTAATTAATGTTATTTTCTTTTTAAATTTTTCATAAAATTTACTAGTGTAGTCATCGGGTTTGAAGTTTTCTTTGTGTGAATATCTTAAAGTATGTATTTATTTTCCTTTGAGTAATATGTCTGTTCAGTTTATTTCTTTTCCAGTTAGTGTTTTTAGTTTATATATTTGGTGAATTAGTCCCATTTCATCCAGTTTATCAAGTCTATGGGCATAAATTTTTAACATATTTTATGTTTATATTTTTATCTTTTTATTATCTTTATAGTCTGTTATTATTTCCTGCCTTTATTACTGGTTTTAGTAATTTGTAATCTTTATTTCTCTTGGTAACTTTCAATGATGGTTTATTAAATTTATTAATCTTTTGAAAAATCAGTTTTTATTTCATTGATTTTTTGTTGTTTGTTCTTTTAATTTTCATTTTTATTTCCTCTTATGTTTATCATTTTCTTGTCTTGGGTTTCATTTGATCATCTTTTTCTAGTTTCCTAATTTGAAAGCTTATATGATTGATTTGAGAATTTTTTTCAGTTTTAATACAAGTATAAGGTGCTATACATTTTAAACCACAGCATGTATACTATGTCGGTGAATGTTTAGGTGTACTAGAAGAGAAAATATATGCTGTTATTGTTGGGTGGTGTATTATATAAGTGTCATATATAACACATGGTTATACAGTGCTGTTCAGGTCTTCTAATTTGGACTTTCTGATTTCTTTTTTCATTCTATCAGCTGTTTATGTATTTTAAAGCTCTGTGGTCTACTGCAAATAGCTTAGAATTGTTATATCTTACTGCTGATAATTTACTCTTTTATCAGTAATGTCCTTCTTATCCCTGAACATTCTCTTTTTTTTTTATTCAAGAAGAAAGTGTGAATTTGATATAGCAACAAAAAAAAATAAATAAAGTACATAGGAATAAACCTAATCAAGGAGGTAAAAGACTTGTACTCAGAAACCTACACAACACTGAAGAAAGAAATCAAGGAAGACACAAACAAATGAATGCATATACCATGTTCATGGATTGGAAGAATTTACATCATCAAGATGTTCATATTACTCAAAACAATGTATAGATTCAATGCAATCCCTATTAAAGTACCAATGATATATTTAACAAATATAGAAGAAACATTTCAAAAATTTATATGGAACCATAAATGACATGAAATGTCACAGCAATTTTGAGGGGGAAAAAAAACAAAACAGGAGGGATATAATACCTGATATCAAACTGTATTACAAGACCACTGTATCAAAACATCCTGGTACTGGTACAAGAACAGATACATAACCATGGGAACAGAACAGAGAGCCCAGAAATAAACCCAAGAATCTATAGTCAATTAATAGTTGACAAAGGGGACAGAAACATAAAATGGTGTAAAAATAGCCTCTTCAATAAATGGTGTTGGGAGAGCTAGACAGCTACATGCAAAAAAAATGAAACTTGACCACCAACTTACACCATACTCAAACATAAATTCAAGGTGGATAAAAGACTTAAATATCAGTTGTAACACCATAAAAGTTCTACAGGAAAACATCCACAGGAAAATCTCAGATTTTCCATGTAGCAATATTTTTACTGATATGTCCCCTAGGGCAAGAAACATAAAAGAAAGAATAAACAAGTAGGATGTCATCAAAATTGAAAGCTTCCTCATGGGTAAAGAAAACAAGATTAAAATGAAAAGACAACCAATGTATGTGACAACATATTTGCCAATGATACCTCGGACAAGGGTTTGATCTCCAAATATATCTAAAGGACTCACATCACTCCACTCCAGAAAGTCAAACAACTCAGTTAAAAAGTTGGCAAGACCTGAACAGACACTTCTCCAAGGTGGACATACACAGGGTACAGAAACATATGAAAAGATGCTCGGCATCATTAGCCATGAGAGATATGCAAATTAAAAGCACAGTGAGATACCATCTCACACTGGTGACAATTGCCATCATAAACAAATCAACAAACAAGTGTTGGAAAGGATGTGGAGAAAAGGGAACCCTAGTGCACTGTTGGTGGGAATGCAGACTGGTGTGGCCACTGTGGAAAACAGTATGGAATTTCCTCAAAAAAACTAAAAATGGAACTGCCTTTTGATCCAGCAATTCCACTGTTGGTATTATACCACAGGAACCCTGAAACACCAATCCAAAAGAACCTATGTATCCCAATGTTCATAGCAGCACAATTTACAGTGGCTAAGTGGTGGAAGCAACCTAAGTGCCCATCAGAAAATGAATGGATCAAAGAACTATGCTACATTTACATGATGGAATATTTCACAGCAGAAAGATATAAGGAGCTCCTATCCTTTGTGACAGTGTGGATGGAACTGGAGAGCATTATGCTTAAGCTGAATAAACCAGGCTGTGAAAGATAAATACCATATGATCTCACCTGTAAGTGGAACCAGCAAAATAAGCAAACACAATATAATCAGAGACATTGAAATTAAAAACAAACTGACAGTAACCAGAAGGGAAGTGGGAGGGGATAATGGAGTGGGGGAGGGACGAGGGTTTAGAGGAACATCTATAAAGGACCCATGTGCAAAATTAAAGGGAGGTGGGCAACCTAGCCATGTGCCCTCAGTAGAAACCCAATCCACAATTTTTTGGTTTATAGGATGATTCTCCAACCAGTTAAAGCACACTGGTCTGGGCTGAAAACATCTTTGTTGTTGTTGTTGTTCTGAAGAAAACTTTGTCTAAGACTGGTATAGCCACATCAGTTTCCTTTTGGGTAGTGTTTTCATGATGTATCCTATTTTGCTTGTAATTTGAACCTGTCATTATATTTAAAATAGTTTATCATAGATAGCCCCCAGTTGATTTGTTTTAATGAAATCTGCTAATTTTCCTATTTTATTTGGTATGGTTAGGTTATTTGCATTTAAATCTTGTAATTAATCACTTACAATTAATCAACACTATATTTTATTGTAATAATTTGATTCTGGGCTACCATTGTATTTTAATACTGTATCATTGATTTTATTCTTATTTTGATCACTGAATCTTCGTTACTAAGAAAAGTATATTGTAATTTTTTTATTTTTAGGATATATTTCTGAAAAGGATGATACATCAATAGTTTTTAATAGGTATATTTTTCTGGTATAGAGGACCCTGGATATTGATTAACTTTCTGGCTACAGATGAGAAACCTGAGGTTCAGAGAAGAGGCAAAGCAAAGAAATAGAACATAGGGTTCTAGAATTAGTTTCCACATTCAAAAAACAGCTGTGATACTATGTGTGCTCTCTGTGGGCTGTGCCTTTCCCCAGGTGATTGGAACCTTTTGGAGAAGAGCTGTTGTAGGAAGGGAAGTAAGGTGAACTCAGTAATAGTGTGCATCCTTTTGGCCTTGCAGCCCGGTCTTTCAGATTTAAAATCTTATAATCATGTGGGAAATTTTCACATTTCAGATTCACATGTCCCTTCCTTATTCTTTGATAAAGGTAACTTGAGGAGTGACTCAGGAATGGAGTTTTCAAGTTTCAAGTACAGTTGTGCACTGTATAACCACATTTTGGTCATGACAGACCACATATATGATATGAGGTCTATCTGGGAAAAGCCCAGCATCGTTAACATAACAAGAATGGTTTGTGCAACACTGATGTCACCTGGCAGCCAAGAAACATAGACTGGAGTGCACATGCATGAACAGTGATGACTTCACTGTGCTAGTCAGTGGGGGCAGTAGATGCCACTGAGGGAGCACGTGTACTGTGTGGTCATCACATTCAACATGACTGAGCGAGTAGAGCAATGAATCTCCATCAAATTTTTCATTAAGCTTGAACATTCCTGTGGAATGTGGAAACTTTCCAGATGATTCTGAAGTCCACAGCTAATGGGCAACCGGTGATTGGAGCCTCACCATAACAAGGCGCCCTCTCATGCCTCATTTCTCATGCAGAGTTTTTTGCAAAACATTAAATCACTCAGGTGACTCACCCGCCTACAGCCCAGATTTGGCACCCTGAAAATTCTGGCTTTTCCCAAGATTAGAACCACCTTTAAAAACGAAGAGACTTTACACCGTGGATGAGATTCAGGAAAATACAGCGGGGCAGCTGATGGCAGGTGAGAGACCTCTGAGAGGACCCCAGATGCCTGCTTTGGAAGGAACTGAAGTGTCATTGTCCTGTGCACAGTGTTTCTTGGGTCTTGTATCTTCTTTGATAAATGCTTCGTATTACGTTGCTATACACCTTCTGGACAAACCTCATACCCCCCCCCCAAAAAAAAAGCTGCTTCCTTAAGATTATAATGGAGTTCCAAAATTCCTATCATCTTGTGACATAGCCATTGTCATGATGTCGGAGTACAATGAATCACCTACATGTTCGTGGGGATGTTGGTGTAAACAAACCTATATACTGCCAGTCACTTAAAAGCACAGCACGTGCAATTCTGTACAATAGATAACATTTGATATGGGTAGCACATGAACATGGTACTGGTTTGTGTATCTACTGTGTACTGTATTTCTATTCTTACTTTAGAGTGCACTCTTTCCACTTAGAAAAATAAAATTTTCTGTAAAACATTGCGCCCTGTTAGGACAGCGGATGTCTCACGCATCCCATGTTTTCTTGTGTCTAGATGGCATTATTTTATCTTGTGCTTGATTAATCTTGTGTTGTTTTGAAGAGTAATGGGCTGTATAGGCTTGTGACCCTAGAGCAGCAGGGCTACATCATAAAGTCCCGGTGTGCTATGGGCTGTTCCATCTGGGCCCACTCTTTCTGTTGTTTGAAGGAGGAGCTGACGTGAGTGAAAGAGTGAAAAGGGGAAAGAAAAATCAGCAGGAAAGTAAGAGGGAAGAAAAAGTTGAGTTTGTCCAAATAGGAGAAATTATAGTATCAGCCGTGCAGTGACCTAAGAATGCGCTTCGCAGTAGAAATTGAAAAGGTGGGAGTTTGAAGACAAAATTGATCCACCATATGAGTCTCCAGGGCCCGTATGCTGTTTCCTTTGGTTCAGAAAGCATCAATTCGGTTTTCCTGAAGTAAGTGCACCAGTCATGGACCTGGTCACAGTCTAAAGGAGAGCAAGTCACATGGAAAACAACGTGCACATGTGTGCTAACTTATTCCTTTTTCTTTTTAAGGAGGAAGTCCATTGAAAGCCAGAGTAAATACATAATATTTTAAAACACATTTTATTGATTATGATATTACATATGTCCCTTTTTTGCTCCCATTTCCCCCTGAGCCCTGTACCCCCTTCACACCATCATCCCCTCCACCTTACTTCATGCCCATGGGTCACACATATAAGTTCTTTGGCTTCTCCATTTCCCACACTGTTTTTAACCTCTCCTTGTCTATTCTGTACCTACCATTTATGCTGCTTATTTCCTGTACCTTTTCTCCCATTCTCCCCCTCCCTGCTGAAAACCCTCCGTGTGATCTCTATTGTGGTGAATATGTTCCTGTTCTGTTGTTTCCTTAATTAGTTTTTTTTTTTTCCTTTTTTAGGTTCTGTTGTTGATAGTTGTGACTTCGTTGTCATTTTACTGCTCATAGCTTCGATCTCTTTTTCTTAGATAAGTCCCTTTAACATTTTGTATAATAAGGGCTTGGTGATGATGCACTCCTTTAACTTGACCTTATCTGGGAAGCACTTTATCTTCCCTTCCATTCTAAATGACAGCTTTGCAGGATAGAGCAATCTTGGATGTAGGTCCTTGACTTTCATGACTTGGAATACTTCTTTCCAGCCCCTTCTTGCCTGGAAGGTTTCTTTTGAGAAGTCAGCTGATAGCCTTATAGGAGCTCCTTTGTAGGTGACTCTCTCCTTTTCTCTTGCTGCTTTTTAGAGTCACTCCTTATCTTTAATTTGGGTAATATAATTACAATGTGCCTTGGTGTCTGCTTCCTTTGATCTAGCTTTTTTTGGGGCACTCTCAGAACTTCCTGGACCTCCTGGAAGTCTATTTCCTTTGCCAGAGTAGGGAAGTTCTCTTTCATTATGTTTTCAAACAAGTGTTAAATTGCTTGCTCTTCCTCTCCTCCTTCTGGCACCCCTATGATTTGGATATTGGAATGTTTAAAGTTGTCCTGGAGGTTCCAAAGCCTCTCCTCATATTTTAAAATTCTTGTTTCTTCATTCTGTTCCAGTTGAGTGTTTATTTCTTCCTTCTGCTCCAAACCATTGATTTGGGTCCTGATTTCTCTCCCTTCACTGTTGGTTCCCTGTACATTTTCCTTTATTTCAGTTTTCATAGCCTTCCCTTTTTTCTGTGTTTTGTGACCATACCCAACCAATTCTGTGAGCATCCTCACTACCAGTGTTTTGAACTGTGCATCTGATAGGTTGGCTATGTCTTCATTGCTTAGTTGTATTTTTTCTGGAGCTTTGATCTGTTCTTTTATTTGGGCATATTTTTTGTCTTGGTATACCTGTTTTGTTGTAAGGGGTGGAGCCTTAGGTATTCACCAGGGTGGGGCAACCCATTTTGCTGTGTTGTGGTGCTGTATGTGGGGGAGGAGTCCAAGGGGGAACAATGCTGCTTGTTTAGTTCTTGGCTGGCTTTCAGTCCCATCCTCCACTTCCCACAAGCAAAATGGGCCCTTCTAGTGCTGATTCCAGTGGGGGGGGGGGCAGTTGTGTATATTCTAGGATCCTGTGGGTCTCTCTAATTAACTCTCTTGTGGGGCTAGGGGTTTCTTCCACTGCCATAATCTCCACAATTTTTTTCAGTCAGAGGTTTTGAGGCTTTATTTCCCCACACTGGAAACTTGGGTTGTACTGTCTGTCTTGCTCCCTAGTTGTTCCTCCTGGTTTACCCACACACAAATGTAGGACCAACACACTCCTCCAGCTACCACCGTGTTTTCCATGGTTGTTCTCCACTCTGGCTGCCGATAAATCCCTGCTATCTCCACTACTCCTACTGGTCTGGATGAATGTTTTTCTTTAATTCCTTGGTTGTCAGACTTCCATACAGGTCAATTTTCTGGAAGTTCTGGTTGTTTTGTTTTAAATTTGTCATTGCCCTTCTTTTGATTGTGCCAGGAGGCAAAGTATATCTACCTATACCTGCATCTTGGCAGGAAGTCCCCGGAGTAGTTATATAATTTTAATGATATATAGATAGATAGATAGATAGATAGATATACCTATACAATAATATTTTTAGGGCTTTGATATATTATTTTAAAAAATATTTTGACCATCTCATCATCTTCTGCCTAATTCTACATTTTCACCTGTCAACTTTTGCAGAATGTGTTAAAACTTAAATTATACATGTACAATACAAAGAAGAATTTAGTCCACATAATTAGAAGCTATACATGGAGCTTTTCTAATAATCAAATGCTCAAAAAAATTAATAGGTTATAAACACATTAATAAACATTTCTACTTTGTAGTCCATATTATTGTGACAGCCTTCAAAGCCTCGGCTAATAATCCTCATCACTAATTTATGTATTATTTACTAGACTATTATAATAATGAGCATTTGTAAGACCAAAGTTCATAATTATAACATCTTGTCTTATAATGTCATTAAACTCTTTTTATGATTCTGGAAATTTCTTCTTACGTATTTATTAAAATCTGGTTTGTGAAGTATCATTCAAATGTGTTAAAAGAAACAGGCCCATTTCTCAAGTGAAGAGCATATCGGCTGAAATTATTTTCAGCACATCAGTATCTTAAGCAAGGTAGAACTTTCACGTTACTCTCCTCCCTAGGTGGTGAAATAGAATATAAATATACATCCTCAGGTTTTGGGTCTCTTTTTCGTTCAGTGGTGTTGAAGTGATACATTAGCATATTACTGCAGCTGTATCACAACATGTAACAAATGAAATCACATAAGGATAAATCATTGCACTTCTTGATAGCTTATCTAGTCAGCATGTTCAGAGATTACTGATGGCAGAAATCTGAAGGAAACTTAAGAACTGTTAAGAAACTATGAGAGATAATTTACAGAGAAAAGAAAGCTGTCAGAGTTTACTTCCCACAGTTTCCTGGTGAACTGAAAATATGTCAAAGTCAGGTTATATCCAGAAAGTAAATCCCTTTCCCAAAATGAAAAAAAGTAATATCTATGAAATGATAATTTTTTCGTCAACTTACTTTATAGTAACTGAATACATATATAAGAACAGAATGCCCATCAGATTCAGCTTTTCCATAATAATCAAATTTTAGTATATTAAATTAAGGGCTAGAAATTTTGACAAGCAATTAGAATAATACATAGACATTAAAAAATTGGAGTTTTGTGATGAAAAACACATAGAAAGTAAACCAAATGGAGGAATATTTTATGCAAACTAATGAATTAAGCTGCAGGGTGGGAATTTTAAGATTTTTAATAAGATTTTTGAAATTTTTGACTTGTAATGAGATCAATGAAAATGTTCAAAATTTCATCCTATTATTCATAGCGTTTCGTTATACCCATTTCCTCACAATCATTAGAAAAAATAAACTTGATATAACTCCAAACCTAAGCCATATATTATAAATGAATAGTTTGTTATGTTAATTCCTGATAATATATAACTAAGTTGAGCTCTATTTAAAATGTGTATACACTTATGTAGATGGTATAAAAAGGACAAGTTGAAGTATATGGAGGATATGACATTTATTTTTTAATTAACTGTATTAAGGTAATGGTGAATAACATGTAAATTTCAAATGTAAAATTCTATAATATATTATCTGTATATTGCATTGTGTGTTCACCACATTCCTGCTAATCTGATGGGTGAAAATATTTCAATAAGATCTACCTTTTCACACGACTATGATAGCTGCAAACATATCTATCTGCTCATTAGGTATTTGTACTTCCTTCTTTTTAAATTTTCTGCCCATATCTTTGGTCATTTTGTCTTATGAATTAAGACATTTGATTGAATTCTTATAAATGACTTTTGTACATATGTTGTCTAGAGTTTGGATTTACATTAGATTTTCCTTGTGAACTGAAATATGACAAATTTCCTGTGTGGTTCCTCATTATGTTTAAAGGTAAATAGTATGTTCTCTAAGTGAAGTTTACAGCTGCATTTTACATATATTTATAAATATGTTTATACGGATATTTATAACTACTAAGTAGGATGAAGGATGGGCTTTGAAAGAATTATTGATGTTAAGACTCTTGGAAAATAGTGAAAAGTTAGAAAATTTTCTATAAGGAGTGATAAAAGAAATGTTGAGGAACAAAATACCTTTTAAAAACAGTATTTAAGATCTGAATACATACCAGCACAATTGTGTTATGTCTGAGGCCCATAAGCACAAACCTAGGTGGAAAATAAATAGAAAAGACTGAATGTATGGGCACAGGTGAATTTTGCAACATTAAAACTAATCAATAACATATAGACCAACAACAAAGCAATCATTGGAAAACTGCCAGCAGGTAATTGCAATGGAGCTGCAGCAAGATTCTGTATCTCCTCAACATAAATCAACATCTCTTAAGACAAACAATCTTCATATCATTCTAGAACAAATCAGAGAATATGGTGATTGATTGCTGATTTAGTTACTAATACTATTGGTTATTATTATCAAATAAAAGGGCCCAAACTGAAAAGAAAGAAAGAAAGAAAGAAAGAAAGAAAGAAAGAAAGAGAAGAAAAGAAAAGAAAAGAAAAGAAAAAAAAAAGAGAAGAAAAGAAAAGAAAAGATGTCTACATGCTGAAGTATGCTTGGCTCTCACAGGCACTGGGAGTCCTTTTCTTGAGCATCTTTTAATGTATACTGCATTTTTTTATTGTTATTCAAGTGCAGTTGTCTCCATTTCTCTACCACCACCACTTCCCCCAACCCACCCATCCTCACCTTCTGGATTATTTCGTTTAGCATAATGCTCTCCAGTTCCATCCCTGCTGTAGCAAAGGGTAGGAGCTCCTTCTTTCTTTCTGCTGCATAGAATTCCATTGTGTAAATGTACCATAGTTTCTTGATCTATTCATTTACTGATGGGCACCTAGGTTGCTTCCAACACTTGGCTATTGTAAATTGTGCTGCTATGAACATTGGGGTGTACAGATTTTTTGCTTTGGTGTTTCAGGATAATTATGGTATAATACCAGCAGTGGAACTGCCAGGTCAAAAGGCAAATCTGAGGAAGTTTTATATGGTTTTCCATGGTGGCTGCACCAGTCTGCATTCCCACCAACAGTGCACTAGGGTCCCCTTTTCTCCACAACCTGGCCAGCACTTGTTTCTTCATTTGTTTGTGATGGCCATTCTCAATGGTGTGAAGTGGTATCTCATTGTGATTTTAATTTGTAGCTCTCTGATGGCTAGTGATGCTGAGCATCTTTTCATGTGCCTCTGGGCCCTCTGTATGTCCTCCTTGGAGAAGTGTCTGTCCACATCCTTAGCCCATTTTTTAATTGGGCTGTTTGTCTTCCTGGAGTGGAGCCATGTGTGTTCTTTATATATTTTGGAGATTGGACTCTGGTCTGAGGTATCATTGGCAAATATATTTTACACATGGTTGGTACCCTTTTCATTTTGCTGTCATTTTCTTTACCCATGCAGAACTTTTTCATTTTGATGAGATCCCATTTGTTTATTCTTTCCTGTATATCCCCTGCTCTAGGTGACATATCAGTGAAAACATTGCTGCATGGAAAATCTGAGATTTTCTGGCCTATATTCTGCTCTAGGACTTTCATGGTGTCACAACTTATGTATTAGTCGTTTATCCACCTGTAGTTTATGTTTGTGTATGGTGTAAGTAAGTGGTTGAGTTTCATTTTTTGCATGTAGCTAGCTGTCCAGGTCTCCCATCACCATTTGTTGAAGAGGCAATTTTTGTTCCATATTATGCTTCTTTCTCCTTTGTCAAATCTGAATGGACCGTAGAGACTTGGGTTTATTTCTGGGCTCTCTGTGCTGTTCCATTGGTTTATGTGTCTGTTCTTTTGCCAGTACCAGGCTGTTTGGATTACAGTGGCCGTGAAATATGGTTTGATATCAGACATTGTGATCCCTCCTACTTTGTTCTTCTTTCTCAAAATTGCTGTAGCTTTTTGGGGTCATTTATGGTTCCATATAAATCATGGAAATGTTCATTCTATACCTGTTAAATAAGTCATTGGTACTTTAAGAGGGACTGCATTGAATCTATAAATCACTTTAAGTAGTATGGATACTTTGATGATGTTAATTCTTCCAATCCTAGAGCATGGTAAATGCTTCCATTTGTTTGTGTCTTCCTTAATTTCTTTCTTCAGCATTGTAGTTTTCTGACTACATATCCTTTACTTCCTTGTCTAGGTATTTCCTAGATACTTTATTTTTTATGTTGCTATATGAAGTGAGATTTTTTTTCCTGATTTCTGTTTCTGATATTTCATTGCTCATGTACAAAATAGCCTATGATTTCTGAATATTAATTTCCTCTGATTTGCTATATTCATTTATTAGGTCAAGTAGTTTTTGGTGGAATTCATAGGTTTGTCTAGGTAGACTACCTTGTCACCTTCAAACAATGACAGTTTTGCTGCCTGCTTTCCAATTTGGATGCCTTTTATTTCTGTTTCTTGTCTGATTGTTATGGCTAGGACTTCCAATACTATGTTGAATAGAAGTGGCAGAAGTGGACAACCTTGTCTCGTTCCTGATCTCAGCAGGAAATTTTTAGTTTTTGCCCATTGAGTATGATGTTGACTCATAGATGAGGTCTCTCATACATGGGCTTTATTAGGTTTAGGAATGCTCCCTCTATTCCCACTTTGCTGAGTGTTTGAATCATAAATGGCTGCTGTACTTTATCAAATGCTTTTTCTGCATCTACTGATATGATCATGTGATTTTGGTTTTGCAATTGTTTATCTGATGTATTATGTTTTTTTGATTTGTGAAAATTGTACCATCCTTGCATCCCTGGGATGAATTTCCCTTGGTCATGATGTATGATCTTTTAAATGTATTGCTGGATGAGCTTTGCCA
>PVKU01004936.1:0-89741 GCA_004027475.1 Anoura caudifer
CCCGTCCGAACCTCCGCTTTTTCCTGCCGCGACTCCGCCCCTCTTACCGGTCTGGATGAATCGTTGTTGGACTTCCAAACAGTTTGATTTTCTGAGATCTGGTTGTTTTCTTGTTTCTAAATCTTTGTTGTCCTTAATTTGGTTGTGAGAAGAGACACAGTGCGTCTGCCTATGCCTCCATCTTGGCCGGAAGCTCAGCACCCCCTTTTTTAAAAACAATTTTATTTTGTTTTAGAGAGAGGGGAAAGGAAAGAGAAAGGGAGGGAGAGAAACATCAATGTGTGGTTGCCCTCCCATATCCCCAACGAGGGACCTGGCCTGCAACCCAGGCATGTGCCCTGACTGGGAATCAAACCAGCAACCCTTTGGTTTGCAGGCCCGTACTCAACCCTCTGAGCTACACCAGCCAGGGCAACAGCACATTTTTATACAAGCAACAAACAAAATGAGACCATTTATAATAACAACACAATCTATAAAATAGCTAAATATTAGCTAAAGAAAGAATATAAAGGAATTCTACAGAGCAATTCTAAAAATTACAAAAGTATCTCTGATTAACTGGAGTGGCATGGGATCAGTTATTATAAAAACATGTCTCTGTAAATTACTCTATAACCTATACATTTCTAGTGAAATTTTAGCTGGATTTTTGAGAAAATTAGTGAACTTATTTTTTGTATTACATGGTATAAATAAATGATTACAAATATCTATACCCTTTTTAAAATAGAAAGCAAAGGTTTATTCACAAGTCCTGAATGCAAAAAATAATACTCCAAAGTTAGCAGAATATAATATAGCCAGATATCTTTATGACCTATTAGTGAAGAATTAGTTCTCAAACTAAATTCCCAAATTATTGTAGAATTCTAGAGTCTTATTTAGAAATGGCCTATGGTGTGTTCTTCCCCCATTCTCCATGCACACAAACCCATTCCAGTTAACCAGTAGGCCCTAAATGTATTTATGCCCCTTGTTCCTGATCTTGACTTCTAAGGGTTGGCCCTTCCCTGGGGGCTGTCACTAAGTCAAATCCTGCCAGACAGGGGTTCTGGTTTATTCACCTCTTTAAGGATAGGAATGGGCATGTCCAGGTTGGAGGCAGGCAACACAAACTACTGTTCTACTCTTTTGCATATTGTTGCTTCTGTACCACAAACTGTATAAAATCAATGGATTAAAAATATAATAAAATTAAAAGTGAAAATTGTTGAATTTTACTATATAAAATTAAGGCTTTCTCTTCTATGAAAAAAATTAATGTGTGGGAAATTGAAGGAAGTACTTGGAATGCTAAAAATAAAATGTATATTTATATCTCATACATTTATACAAAGAGTAATATGTGATGGTCTTTAAAGAGTGCTGAGTTAAACAGATTAATAAATGAAGCACATATATAACAACTATTGTTTCAATTAAAGTTGTACTTAAACTCACTAGTAATTAGAGCAATGCAAGCTAATATAAGATCTCATTTTACACCATCAAATTAGCAAAATTAGAAAGCTACAGAAGCTGAGTATTTGCAGGGATGTGGGAGAGATGGGAATCACCATGCATTAACAGTGGTTAAGTAATTTTGGACAGTTTGTGGCAATATTCTGTCTAATGATGTACATGTTGACCCTATGATCCCACTTTTGAATATGCATAATAGAAAATATGTACCTAGATCCATGAAGAACACATATAAAGGTGTTTTCCACAGCATTTAAATGGTAGTGAGGTGTTGGAAGTATGCTGGATGTTCACCACTATGGGAACACCTAAGTAAAATGAGGTAGAGGCAAACTGTGAGATTCTACACAGCAAGTAGAATAGCAGAATAGATACAGAGTCATTTAGAAGGTCTTTAAAAGAATGCTGCATAAATTGTTAATAAATGAACTGTACAGTACATCTTTTGTTAAAATTAAAGTTGTACACATCAAACAATACCACATTTTTTAAGAATATATGGAAACAGAAGAATGACACTTTAGCACACATTACAATGTGGGGAAAAGAAAGTTGCAATAACTAAATCAAATATTCATACTTTAGAGAGGAAGTCTGTTCAGACTTCCATGACCCATAAATGGAGAAGACTAACCCAACAATGTATACTTTAGACTCCAAGGGCAAAACACAACAAAAGAAAATTGGAGAATGTTTAATAATGCTCTATAGAGTAGAGACAGAATTGGGACAATGGGTTGCCCCACAGATATTATCTTCTCAGTAAAATGGTACAGCTGCTGTGGAAAATAATTTGGCAGTTTCTCTAAAAGCTAAACATATGACCCAGCAATTTCACGCTTAGGTACTTATCAAAATGAACTGAAAGCAGGGATTCAAACAGATATCTGTACACCCATGTTCATTTCAATATAGTTCACAATAGCCAGAATTTGTAAACAACCCAAATGTGCATTAACGGATAGATGAGTAAACAATATGTGGTTATTTCCATACCATGGAATACTACTCAGCCACGAAAAAGATGAAGTTCTGATGCACACACTACAACATGGATCAACCTTGAAACATTATGCTAAGCAAAATGGCCCAGATATAGAAGGGCCCAATATAAATATACAATATATTGTATAAATATCTAGAGTGGGCAGATTCATAGAAACAAAGTTGAACAGTGGTTACCAGAGGCTGGAGAAAGGACAGGGAGTTAGAGGGTTTCTGTTTGGGGCAAAAAAGAAGTTCTGGAAGTAGACAGTGGTGATGGTTGCACAACGTCATGACCGTAATTAATGCCACTAAATTGTATACTTCAAATGACAAATTCTGTTACATATATTTTCCCAAATTTTAAAAACTTGACTGAATTAACTAGCATACATACATGAGAGAATCCAACAGAAACAGTCTCCATTAAAGTTCTGAGATCAAGCAATCATCAGTGTATAAATTTTAGGTCTAAAAGGAGATGTAACTTAGTTGATTTTTAACAATCAGTATAAAGAATCTTTTAATTCTTTAAGTGATTTTCATTCTTCACTAACAATAAAGTTTTAATTGTTCTTCTGCTCATCCATTCCTTTGCAAATACTGCTTCAGTATTTATTATGTCAAGTACAGTACTAAGTCCCAGGGATGAAAATATAGAAATGAACAAGACACAGTTCCTGCCTTCATGGTTTCACCATCTAATGAGTATAAGATACACTAAATAAATAATTACACAAATATTTAATTAATTATAATAATAGATGCTATGAAAGAAACTATACCAAAGTAATATGTAGTCATCAACTGGCTTCATGACCTTAGACCTAAACTTCCTCAAAACAAAAGCCAGATCTAAATAATTTAAGATCATTTAGTAAAAATAAAAAAACTATAAATCTGAAAGTCTAAAACTTTGCTTCTAGAGTCCCTTTTTAGGATATTCACATTTACAGTCTTAGCAAAGTAATGTAATCTCAATCTACCAACACATAAAGATTTTTGACACAAAAATGCAGTTATGTATTCACATAATGTCAAACAGGTTCTCGGACTTTAAGTGAAATGACGTATAACAAAACCAATTTTACTATTGCCTAATTGATATAAACAAGAGTTAAGTTTCTGCAACATATAATCAACATTATAACAAAATGACAGTATTAAAGGACCTGCTGTATAAAATTAGGTGAAAAGTAAAGTAATCATTACTCTTATGAATTTTTAAATCCAAATTCTATATTAAAATATGGTAATACTCTAAACTATAAAGAATAAGCAGGAGAAAGATATGTCCATAAATTATGCACATGAATGAGAATTACTTTGGGAATTGTTTTAAAGTGCACATTCCCAAGCCTCAACCAAAATCTACTACAAGATATCTGGATGTCAGGGCTGGGAATGAATCTGCACTTTTGACAAGCTTCTCAGGTTATTCCAATACACACTAATGTTTTAAGAATTTTGATCACAGACTAGATTAATAATATTATAAGAAACGATTTCAACCCTGGCTGGTACAGCTCAGTGGATCAAGAGCCAGACTGTGAAGCAAAGGGTTGCTGGTTCAATTCCCAGTCAGGGCACATACCTGGGTTGCAGGTGAGGTCCCCAGTAGAGGGTGTGCGAGAGGCAACCATACATTGATGTTTCTCTCCCTCTCTCTAAAAATAAATGAAATCTTAAAAAAAAAAAAGAAAGAAAGAAAGAAATGGTTTCAGAGCAAAACATTCCAGGATAAAAACTTTAATACACCTACCTGTGTAGCTTTGTCTCTCATGCAAGGAGCAGCTTGGCCATGACTATCACGAGGCCACTGCCCTGCAAGGTATGGAGCAGCAAGAGTATCCAGAGAGGAGGTGCGGCGAATAATAGTAGAGGGGCTTGACGAAGGTGGCCGTGTTTTGTCACCTAGATTTAAGACAAATATATTTATTTTAAAAATAGATATAGGAAAAAACAAAGTAGAAACTAAGTTTTAAGCTACATAGGAGCTTTCTAACAAATGTAAAAGAAATAAATAATAAAAAGAAAATATAAGCTGTTGATTCAAACAAACTTAGATGAATCTCAAAGGAATTATACTGAGTAAAGACAGTCGATCTCAAATGTCTGATTTCATTTATATAACATTTTTGAAATGACAAAATCTTAAGAATGGAGGAAAGATTATTGTTTGCCAGGGATTAGAGATAGGGGAGGAAAAATAAAGTGTCTGAAGACACACAGATGTTATAAAAGGACAACCCACAGGGACTGTGTGATAAGGAACTATTCAGTATCCTGACTGAAGTGGCTGATATACAAACATACAAAGAGTAAACAGTAAACAATTTGAAACCCAAATGACTTCTGGACAACATGGAGGCATAGGTAGATACACTTTGCCTCCTCACACAATCAAAAGAAGGACAACAACAATTTAAAAATGAAAAAAAAAAAAAAAAAAACCCGTAACTGCCAGAAAATCAAACCGTATGGAAGTCCGACAACCAAAGAGTTAAAGAAACATTCATCCAGACCAGCAGGAGGGGCAGAGGAGACGGGCAGAGAGGTCACACAGCAAGGAGGCATATGCTAGACCAGATAGTCCCACAACTGCCTACAGATGAACCAGGAAGAACAACTGGGGAGCAAAAGAAACCAAGCTACCCAGGGTTCCAGTACCTGGAAATAAAGCCTCAAAACCTCTGACTATAAATCTGTGGGGTCTGTGGCAGCGGGAGAAACTCCCTGCATCATAGGAGAGTTTGTTGGAGAGAGCCACAGGGTCTGAGAATGTACACAAACCCATTCACCTGGGAATCAGCACCAGAAGGGCACAATTTGCTTGTGGGTAGCTAGGAAGGTGACTGAAAACCTTCCGAGAGCTGGGCAAGTGGCATTGTTCCCTCTTAGATCCCTCCCCCACATACAGCACCACAACACAGCCACATGGGTTGAGCTGCCTTGGCAACTACCTAGGGCTCCACCCCTACAATATAACAGGTGTGCCCAGACAAGGAAATATGGCCCAAATGAAAGAACAGATCAAAGCTTCAAGAAAAATACAACTAAGCGACAAAAAGATAGTCAATCTATCAGATGCACAGTTCAAAACACTGGTAATCAGGATACTCACAGAACTGGTTGAGTATGGTTGCAAAATAGAGGAAAAAGTGAAGGCTATGAAAAGTGAAATAAAGGAAAATGTACAGGGAACCAACAGTGACAGGAAGGAAACTGGGACTCAATCAATAGTTTGGACCAGAAGGAAGAAAAAAACATTCAACTGGAATAGAATGAAGAAATAAGAATTCCCAAAAAAAAAAAGGCTTAGGAACCTCCAGGACAACTTTTAAACATCCCAACATCTGAATCATAGGGGTGCCAGAAGGAGAAAAGGAAGAGCAAAAAACTGAAAACTTATTTGAAAAAATAATGAAGGAGAACTTCCCCAATCTGGCAAAGGAAATAGACTTTTAGGGAGTCCAGGAAGCTCAGAGAGTCCCAAAGAAGTTGGACCCAAGGAGGAACACACCAAGGCACATCATAATTACATTACCCAAGAATCTTATAAGCTGCAAGAGGAAAGGAGACAGTTATCTACAAAGGAGTGCCCATAAGACTGTCAGCTGATTTCTCAAAAGAAACGTTGCAGGCAAGAAGGGGCTGGAAAGAAGTATTCCAAGTCATGAAAGGTAAGGACCTACATCCAAGATTACTGTATCCAGCAAAGTTATCACTTGGAATGGAAGGGCAGATATAAAGTGCTTCCCAAATATGGTCAAGTTAAAGGAGTTCATCATCACCAAGCCCTTATGACATGAAATGTTAAAGGGACTTACTAAAAGAAAGATGATCAAAACTATGAACAGTAAAATGACAATAAACTCACAGCTATCAACAACTGAACCTAAAACAAACAAAAAACAAACTAAGCAAACAACTACAACAGGAACAGAATCACAGAAATGGAAATCACATGGAGTGTTATCAATGGGGAGGAGGATGGGGGAGAATGAGGAAAAAGGTACAGAGGAGAAGCATAAATAGTAGATACAAAATAGAGAGGGGAAGGTTAAGAACAGTATAAGAAATGTAGAAGCCAAAGAACTTATATGTATGATCCATGGACATGATCTAAGGGGTGGGGGTGAAAATGCTGGTGGAAGGGGAATAAAAGGGAGAAAAAAATTGGACAATTGTAATAGCATAATCAATAAAAAATATATATATTTAAAACAGTATGTATTTAACAATTAAAAATTTTCCTCTTAGAATGACTGCTGCTTTGTTATTTCTGAAATTATGCATGCTTTGAATTTTCTAACATTATAGCATAATATTTATTTACCAAATCAAGATGTTGGTTTAAAAGGCAGAAAAATATTTCTGCTTCAGGTGCCTCTTTTTCAATATGTTCTACCAATGTTTCCATATCACTCAGTCCATTCATTTATGAGTGTATGTACTCTGTGCTTCCCTTAAGACTAAAACACAATCTTATATAGCTGACAATCTTAGAGGTGCTACTAGACATCCCTCCAACTAGAAGCAAGAAGGGGGAAACTTCTAGCATATATTATGTCTTATTTTTGTGTTCTTTCAAACCACCCAAGCTTATTGGTATAATACCTATTTCTAATGAATATTCAATTTTGGCTAAATCATACTACATAATACTTTAAAAGATTTTTAAAACACAGGCCTCGAAACTAAGTAGACATGAGTTGAAATTGCACATTTAGTAACTCTCTGAAATACTGAATTACTTACCTCTCTGAGCCTGAGTATCTCATTTCATAAATGAGAAGAAATACAGACTAATTTGGAAGCATGCATCCAATGTATGAGGCATGAATTCAAATATCCCTTTCCTTCCTCTTTCTTTGCTGATACAGAAAATAAAGAAAATGGACTCCAAATCCACTGTTCTATACAACACTTAAGATAATGTTCTTTCCTTTTTTTAATTTATTTTTATTGAACTTATTTGTATTACATTGGTTAATAAAATTACATAGGTTTAAGGTGTACAATTCTATAACACATCACCTGTATACCGAATTGTGTGTTCACCACCCGAAGTCATGTCTCTTTCCATCACTCTTTATGCCCCCTTAACCATCTCCTGCCTCCTCCAACTCGTTTCCCTCTTGCAATGACCATACTGTTGTCTATGAATTTTATGTGTTTTTTTCTTAATCCCTTCACCTTTTTCACCCAGCCCTCTCACCCCACCCCTCTGAAAGCTGTGAGTCTGTTTCTATTTTGCTTGTTAATTTTGTTCATTAGAATCCTCATATAAATGAATCATATAATGTTCTTTTAAATAAATCTTTATGTCAGAAGAGAATTATTATTACTAATCTCTCTTTAAAACTATAGAACAGAATTTTTTAAAATTGGATGTCCTAAATGTTCAAGGATAAACTAAAGTTTATACAGGGTAATTCTACCCATTGATATGACAGGTATTTCTCAAAAATTTTCAAACCTAGTTGCTTTGACCAGCCATATGTACGCTGATTTGACAGGATTTTACTTCTAACATTGCTATGACCCCCTTTATTATTATTATTCTGTAACTTCATCTACTACTCTTTTCTGTGGTTCAGCCATGCAAGTAGTCACTTCATTACCTGTCACCTTACCAGCCACTATCCCAAGGCTTCAAAAGACACAGCAGAAATAAAAACAGCGCAAGCATACCTCTTCAACAAGAAAACCCAACTAAAGGTATTTAGTTCAGCTTAAGCTCCCTAAAATATCTAGTGGGGACCAATGGCTAAGGTTCGTCATGATACTGGTCTAAAACAGAGATTTTCAACTGGTGTGCCACAAAAAAATTTAAAACGTGCAATACTTAACTATTTAGTCAGGAGTTCTGACCTCTTTTCCCTCAGATTGTCAAATAAAAAAATGACAACAGCAATCACAATAACTGTTTGGTGAGAATAAATCAAAATTATACCTAATTTTCTAGTCAAATGGGAAAAAAATATATTTCTTGTGCTGCTGAATCTTAGTAATTAGTTTGTGTACCATGAGATGGAAAAGGTTGAAAAATCACTAGTCTAAAACATAACACAAGTACCATTCACAGGCACCTTCACACAGCTGTTCCTCTAGATATATGCAAGGTCTGTCCAGAAGGTATCCAGCCATGTAATATGAAAAACAGAAATATTTACTGAAGACATAAGATACAAGAAACCTTGTACACAGAACAACAACTCAGTCCCCTTCAAAGTAGGTATCTTGGGCCCTCACACAGTTCTCCCAATCACCATCAGCTGCCCCATCATACTTTCCTGAATCTTATCAATCAATGATCTGAAATTTCTTACCTTTTAAAGGTGATTTTAGTCCTCTTTTGAGAAGAGCCAGAAGTCACAGTGCACCAAATCTGGGCGATAGGGCGGGATAAGTCATCTGAGTGATTTAATGTTTCGCAAAAAAACTGCACTAGCTGTGATGCCTGAGCTAGAGCGCTGTCATGATGAAGCTGCCAATCACCAGTTGACCATACCTGCAACCTTCTGAATTATCCCAACAGTTTCCGAGGAGGAATGTTCAAACTTAATGCAAAATATGATGCAGATTCGTGACTCTACTTGCTAAGTCATTTTGAATGTGATGGCCACACAGCACACCTCCTCACTCAACTCACTTCTACTTCCCTCATTGCCTAGTACAGTGAAGTGGTCATTGTTCACACATGTGCACTCCACTCCACTCTCGTTGGCTGCCAGGTTACATTCACGTTGAGTGTAAACGTTCCCATTATCTTAACAATGGCTGGACTTTTTCCAGATAGACCTCGTCATATATTCACCCTAATAACAACTGGATTTGAGGACTGACATCACTCCAATTAATCAGAGAACACACACAAAAAAGCATTTTCTGAACCATCCCCTCCCAAAAAATTTACTGAACTGGTCCACATACAGGCCTAAAGCAAATCCCATTGGTAACAACATTTTTATTCTACTTTTAATCCCTTTTTCACATAATAATTTCACTAAATGTAAATGGTCTGGGCACAGTAATTAAAAGAATGATCAATAGACTAAATTTTAAAAACAGAAAAAATAACACGACCCACCTATATGCTGTCCACAAAAATCGCCCTCCAATAAATAAAGATAGTATGGAAATATAGAATGGAATGTAAAAAAATGGAAATAATAGACCACAAAATACTACAGAAGACTTCAGAACAAATAAAATTATCAGAGAAAAAGGAAAATGCATAATTATAAAAAGCTCAGTCCCAAAAAAGACATAATTCTAAATGTTTCTGCATTTGAAAAATATAGCTTCAAAATACATGAATGAAAAGCTAACAGAAATGGGGAAAAATCCAGTATTATCTTAGGAAAATTCAACATTCCTCTCTCAATAACTGATAAAACACGTAGACAGAAAATCAGCAAGACTATGGAAGACATGAAAACCCTTATCAATCAATTTTACCTAACTGACATTTACAGTATACACCACCTCACCCAACAACACTAGAAAATACAGGGCACACAAAACATTTACCAAGGTAGATCTTATACAGGGACATAAAACAAACATTCATCAAGGTACAAGATCTTATCCAGGGACATAACAAATTAAGAAGAAATGAAATCATAGGATGTTCTCTGACATGGAATCAAATAAAAGAAAGCTATCTGGGAAACCCTCAAATACTTAGAAATTGAACAAACCCTCCCAAATAACCAACAAGCCAAAAAAGAAGCATCAGGGGAACTAGAAAAAATTGTGTACTGAATTAAAATAAAAATACAATATATCATATTTTTCAGGATGCAGTAAACAACTGCTTAGAGGAAAATGTATAGACTTAAAAACTTCTATTAGAAAAAAAGCTCTCATCAATAATTTAAGTTTCCAGCTGAAGAATTACAAAAAGAGCAAATTAAACCCACAGCAAGTGGAACAAAGAAAATAATAAAAACATTTTAATTATGATGTGTCTTGGTGTGGACCTCTTTGGGTCCAACACATCATAATTAAAATGTCAAAGGTAAAGATAAAGAGAGAATCTTAAAAGCAGCAAGAGAAAAAAGCAGGGAGTTATCTACAAAGGAGTTCCCATAAAACTATCAGCTGATTTCTCAAAAGAAATCTTGCAGGCAGGCAAGAAGGGACTGGCAAGTAGTACTCAAACTGATGAAAAGCAAGGACCAACAACCACGATTACTCTATCCAGAAAAGCTATCAATGAGAATGGAAAGGCAACTAAAGTGCCTCCCAAACAGGTTAAAGCTAAAGGAATTCATCATCACCAACCCAATATTACATGAAATGTTAAAGAGACTTATTTAAGAAAAAGATCAAAACTATGAGCATTAAAATGACAACAAACTTACAACTATCAACAATTCAATCTAAAAAAAACAAACACAAACTAAGCAAACAATAGCACAGGAACAGAATCATAGACATGGAGATCATTTGGAGGGTTATCAGCTAGGAGGGGAAAGGAGGACAATGGGGGGCAAGGTACAGGGATTAAGAAGTATACTTGGTAGATACAAAATAGACAGAGGCAGGTTAAAAACATTATAGGAAATGGAGAGCCAAAGAATTTATATGTATAAGCCATGGACATGAATTAAGGGATGGGCATTGCTGGAGGGCATGGTGGTACTGGGTGGCGGGGGGCAAATGGGGGAAAAGTTGGGACAACTGTAATAGCATAATCAATAAAACAGACTTTAAAAATGATGATAATAATAATAATAATAACAGGAACAGAAATCATTGAAACAGAAAAATAACAATGTAAATGAAACCAACAGCTGCTTCTTTTATAAGATCCAAAAAAAGAAGATAAACCTCTTGCCATACTGACTCAGGAAAAAAAGGAGAAGACACAATATCAGGAATGAAAACCCCAAAGTATTCTTCAGCTGGTGAACGAATAAACAAATTGGTGTATACCTTATGTTGGGATACATCTCAGAATTAAAAAGGAATAAAGTATTGGTACACTCAACAATATGAATGAATCTTAAATGCATTATGCTAAGTAAATACAGCCAGACCCAAGAACCTAGGTACTGTACAACTCATTTATATGATATTCTGAAAAGTGTAAAAGTATAGTATCTAAAAAGAAATCATTGGTTTCTATAGCCTAGAGGTAAAGGGAGGGAAATGACTTAAAAAAGGCATGAGGAAACTTTACAGTGATAGAAATGTTCTATACCTTTGTTGTGGTTGAGGTTACATAACTGTGTTCTTTGTCAAAATTCATACAAGTGCATCAAAAGGATGATTTTTAGTGTATGTAAATTATACCTCAATGAACCTGACATCACACACATCTGTCCAAATGAGACAAACTTTTAAAAAACAGTTAACAACTAAAAAAAGTTACCTGCATTCTCAATGAATAAATGGTCAGTCAACAAAGTTAATAGACTTCATATAAACAGTGAACAAATGTTTAAGAAAATTCAATCCTGAGGACTTCCGGCCAAGATGGAGGAGTAGGTGGACACACTGTGCCTCCTCTCACAACCAAAATTAAGGACAACCAAGATTTAGAAACAAGAAAACAACCAGAACTCATAGAAAACTGAACTGTACGGAAGTCCAATAACCATTCATCCTAACTGGTAAGAGGGGCGGAGTCCCAGCAGGAAAAAGTGGAGGTGCCCACCGGGCACGCAGGCAGCAGCGGCTGGCAGACCCCAGGTGCACAGGTGGTGGCTAGCGGACCCCAGGCACGGGGTGGAAACTGTGCAGACCCAGTGAGGCTGTGCAAGGCGGCTGGCTGACCAGGTGGTCCCACATTGGTGCACAGATTCCAGGTGAAGGGGAAGAGATAGAAGGAACTGGAATCCGAGAGAGAGAGCAGAGCAAGCGCCATTGTTCCCTTTCGGACCCTGCCCCCACATACAGCATCACTACCCAGTGATTGGGCTGCTCCGCCCTGGGGAACACCTAAGGCTCCACCCCTCACTACCTAACAGCTGTGACTAGAGCAAAAAATACCAATGAAAACAAAAAAAACCCACAAACAAAAATGGCTGAAACTGGAGAACAAATCAAAGCCCCAGAGCCAATTTATCTGAGTGACCAAGAGACAGCCAACCTATCAGATTCACACTTCAAGCCCTGGTGATCAGGATGCTCACAGAATTGGTGGATTTTGCTCACGAATTAGATGAAAAAAATGGAGGCTACAATAAGTGAAATGAAGAAAAATGCACAGGGAACCAATAGTGCTGGGAGCAAAACTAGGACTCAAATCAACGGAGTGGACCAGAAGGAAGAAAGAAACAACCAAACAGAAAACAAGGAAGAAACAAGAATTCAAAAAAGTGAGGAAAGGCTTAGGAACCTCCAGGACATCTTTAAACGTCCCAACATCCGAATTATAGGGGTACCAGAAGGGGAAAAGGAAGAGCAACCAGTGGAAAACTTATTTGAACAAATAATAAAGGAGAACTTCCCCAATCTGGCAAAGGAAATAGATTTCCAGGAAGTCCAGGAAGCTCAGAGAGTCCCAAAGAAGGTGGACCCAAGGAGGAACACACCAAGGCACAGCATAATTTCATTAGCCAAGATGAAAATGAAGGAGAGAATTCTAGAAGCAGCAAGGGATAAGGGGACAGTCACCTACAAAGGAGTTCCCATCAGACTGTCAGCTGATTTCTCAAAAGAGACCTTCTAGGCAAGAAGGGGCTGGAAAGAAGTATTCCAAGTCATGAAAGTCAAGGACCTACATCCAAGATTCCTCCATCCAGCAAAGCTGTCATTTAAAATGGAAGGGCAGATAAAGTGCTTCTCAGATAAGGTCAAGTTCAAGGAGTTCATCATCACCAAGCCCTTATTATATGAAGTGTTAAAGGGACTTATCTAAGAAAAAAGAAGATCAAAAACAGGACAGTAAAAAAACAGCAAACGCACAGATATTAACAACCACACCTAAAACAAAAGCCAATTAAGCAAACCGCTAGAACAGGAGCAGGAACACAGAAATGAAGATCACATGGAGAGTTAGCAACAGGGGAGTGGGAGGAGGAGAGAGGGGGAAAAGGTACAGAAAATAAGCAGCACAGACAGTGGGTAGAAAATAGACAGGGGGAGGGCAAGAATAGTGTGGGAAATGTAGAAGCTAAACAGCTTATGACACATGGACGTGAACTAAAGTGGGGAATATGGGTGGGAGAGGGTGTGCAGGGTGGAGGGGAATGATGGGGGAGAAATGGGACAACTGTAATAGTATAATCAATAAAATATATTAAAAAATAAATAAAACTCAACTGAGATCTCAAAAAAACAAAAACACAAAGGATACAAGGCAGGAAATGAAGGTACAGTCATGTGCTGCACAATGGCATTTTAGTTTATGATGGGCTACATTCACAACAGTGGTACACCATGTAAGTCTAGGTGTGCAGAAGGCTATACCATGTAAGTTTTTGTAAGTGCATACTATGATACTCACACAACAAAACTGCCTAACAAATTTCTCATAACATATCCCCATCATTAAGTGACACATAAGTTATATATTAATATGAGGTTCTAACATGAACAATTAGACAACAGAACATTTCTATTACTGCAGAAAGTTCTCTTGAATAGCACTGTTCTAGCACAACCACTATCAGCATAGTAAAGAAGTACAACCAATAAGTAACAGTGGAGATAAAATGGAGTAAGAAATAATAATCCAAACAAAGATAGGAAAAAAGAAACAGGATCTTCAAATTCAAATACGAACTGATCATCAAGTTCTGAAAATGTATTTGACAATAGAAATAAAAATGTACATCTTTGACTAAGAAATTTCATTTCTAAGAATTTATTCTACAGCTAAACTCATAAGTGCACACAGAATATAAACAAGAATTTTCAACACAGCACCATTTAACAGCAAAAAACTAGAAATGATCTAAAGGTTCAAAAGAAACTTGATGAAATAACATATGGTCCCTGATAAATCTGTATGCACAGTCCCACATGCATATATTTATATATGCATAAAATAACTCTGGCATAATACAAAAGAGACAGCTAACTGGATTTCTCTCAGAAGAACTTAAAGGCATATGGAGGGGTAACCGTTATTGTATTTTTTCTTTTTATCATTTTTAATTTTTATCATGTGCATATATTACCTGCATAGAAAGAACAGGAAGGAAGAAAAGAAGGTAGGAAGGAAAAGGGGAGAGAGAAGAGGAAGGAGGGAAAGACAATATATACTAGTGGGCAACCTAAAATCTGTAATTACAGAATCAAATCCTTGAGGGCAAGAATTCCAAAATAAATTTTAAGTTTACCTCCCAAAGAATTTTACATTAGCTCATAAAAAAGAATGAGTCAGCCTTAGCTGGTGTGGCTCAGTGGAATGAGTGCCAGCCTGCAAAGCAAAAGGTCCCTGGTTAAACTGCCCGTTAGGGCACATGCCTGAGTTATGAGCCAGATCCCCAGCTGGACATGTGCAAGAGACAGAGAATTGATGTTTCTCTCACACATCAATGTTTCTCTCCCTCTTATTCTCCCTCCCTCCCCCACTCTCTGAAAATAAATTTTAAAAAGTCAATTGAAAGAGAATGAGTCAATTTAAAATATAGATTTTGGGGAAATAAACTATAGGTAATTTCATTGCATGCAAGCCTTTATCAGAAAGAGTGTCAAAGACTTCCTATTAAAATAATATTGAAGGAATAAAAGGTATAACCCACAAGGAAACTGGTCAGAAAAGGAGGCAAAAGCAGAAAAGAGGTTACAACCAAATTTTGGAAGCAGATGTATAAGTGGTAATTTAGCTGCAGTCTGATCATAAAGCTCAACTTAAGGTTTCCTGATCTGCGCAACACAAGTTCTAAATTTCTATGAAAGGAAAAGTATCTTGCTATTCACAGGAAAGCAATGATAATTTGTTGCATTTTCAACTTTTTATATGAATACACAAACTTTCTTAACAAGCATCAAGAACAAGAAAAAGTATTTCATTTCATTTGAAAATGAAATGTGAATATTCTCATATTAAGTAAAATCCAGAAATGACTGTCTGTAGAGCAAACAAACAAAAACCCAAGTATATGCTTCCCCTTAAAAAGATACATTTTTTTATTTTTAAAAATATCAATTTTTATGTATAGATCTATAAACAAGGTCAAGAAATCAACATATGTGTACAGTAATTCTGTTAGACCTATATATTTGAGACAGATCAGGCTACTCAGAAAAATTTTTTTAAACACACAACCAAAATTGTGTCTCAGGATAAATTTTTTTCATACTATCTTGGGTTTATGGTTTTAGTAGCTTTACTATACACCTTGTCAAATTTCCATACTGCAAAAAAGTAATCTTACTAACTTTATTTGAGTTCAATTTAGTGAGTCTACCTTTAGAAAAATTACATCATATTTAGCTTAGGCCAATTTTTTAATCAAAATGTACTGTTTTTGCCATATGGGTTTTAAAAATCTATCAAAAAGAAAGGGATTGATTTCCAGAAATGTAAGCTAAGATTAACTATATATACCCAGAGGGGAAAATACACAAAATCAATGGGCTTATTGTAAGTTGGCTGAATAAAGTGATCCAAAGAGAAAACAGTCTGTACTCAGAAGAGTATTCATTATAGTTGAATATCTCGTCATTGATCACAAATGCAAGGGGGGTTCCCTGAGAAATGAAAATTATTCCAATAGTCTCTCCAAAGCAAAAAGATTGGGGAAAACTGCTCTAGAAAGATTAACCAAATAGTTCTGGACTTAGGACAGCAGACATATCGTCAGGCATAATATGTGTAGAACTCTTTCCTGGGAAAACTAGCCCAAGAGAAGGAAAAAACACTTGAGAGTCCTTGCATCACTATTCTACTGTAAGATCCTCCCGTCTACCTGCCTGACCCACACAGACAGAACACCTAAAGAGCATTTTTGGTCATGTTTAAATATTAACATTAAACTCGCTAAGTTTTCAACATGAAAGATGAATCTCAAAAGAGCTCTGAAAACAATGCAGAAGGCCAAAGAAAACTTTGAGGGTAGTTATACCTTTTAACAAATAGTTTAAGAAGACACTGTCAAGACAAGGAATAATGTTGAAGACAACGACAAGGAACAATCAGAGAGTAAGGCAAGTTCTCTTGAAAAATTACAATATGGATGACCAAAAGTTAAAAATCAACTGAAAGGATAGGAAGAAATCTGCTAAGAAGAACAAAAGACACAAAAATAAAAACTCATACATAAATAAGTATAGGTTCAACCCAAGAGGTCCCACGTGTCAGGAGTTCCAAAAAGATAATAGAAAGGAGAAATGCTAGAAGAAAACTTTCCAGAAACGAAGAGTCTCTAGATTTAAAAAATTCAGAACAGAAGAATAGCAGGAAAGAAGATGGCAGCAAGGTAGGTGGGAGCAGAGCCCAGTTCTCCCAGTGCCCAGCAGTGCTCACCTTCTTCTGAAGAACAGCATGAACAGCCAATAGAATCTGAGCTTATATGAAGTATGGAGGCTAAAAATTGTAGAGGACATTGATAAACAGACGGTGAGGAGACTGTGTTGGGACACTAAGGCCCCTGGGATCTGCGCAGAGACTTAGGCTGCTGTGGCCCCAGCCCAGTGCCTGCCACAGGATACTCAGAGGAGAGTCACATCACCAGCTCCCTCCCCTACCAGAGCAGGGAGGGCAGCCCAGCACCAGGAGGGAGTTGGATGCTTTAAGTCACTGGAGCGAATAGAAATGAAGTCGGAGACTACACACAGAGGCAGTGTATACCCGATGGGACTGTGGACACCAGCTAGGACATTAACAGAGAAACTGGAAAGCCTGGAGACACCTGGAGAAAGGAGACGGGTTGGGCCGGGTTGGACCCCAACCCTAACAGGCTCCAGTCTGGTTAGAAAGTTGGGCTGGGTGGAAAGCTGGGCGCCTGTTAAGAACTGCAGGCTTAAATATAAGGCTTTTACTAAAAAAAATAAAAAATAAATAAATAAACAGGCTCACAGATGCTTTGTAAGGAACTCTCTCTCATGCAGTGGCTGGCTTGCACTGCTCACCCAGCACCTGATTTGAGCTGCGGGCTTGCGCTTGACTCGGGGTGCTCGCCCAGCAGCTGATTTGCACCACTCCCAAGGCTGATTCTGACTGTTCACAACACCACTCGCCCGGAGGCTGATTTGAGCCCCGTGCCAGCACTTAACTCTGGCCTAGCACAGATAATGATTCACAATGCTCCTCCAGAGACTGAGTGGTGCCATTTGCCCGATGGTGGGCTCTGGCCATGGTGGACTGGCAAAGAGCAAGGAGGAGGCACACTGCACAAACCCTGCACAATTGGTGGATTAAAGGTGTAGGCCTGGTGCACATCAACACTGGAGGCTCAGCAGCTCAGGGAGGATCTTGGCTGGAGGCTAGGCAAATGTGAAAATTGCCACCAAGATCTGGCCCCCATCCTCAAAAAACCATAGGAAGGGAGAAAAGTAAACCCCGGCTCCCCTTCTCCTGTGGCATCCAGACACAGAATTCAAAATAATGGTTATAAGGATGCTCAAGGAACTCATAGACAACTACAAGCACCTGAGTGAGAACTACAACAGTATGAAACAGTAAATAAAAACTACAAACAAAAATCAGGAAGAAATAAACAATAAAATTTCAGAAATAAAAAACACACTACAAGGAATTACAAGCAGGCTGGATGAAGCAGAGGACCAAATTAGTGAGCTGGAAGACAAGGTGGAAAGAAACACCCAGGCAGAGCAGCTGCACGAAAAAAGACTCAAAAAATATGAAAATAGCTTAAGAGAACTGCAAGATAACATGAAACACAGCATGTGAATCATAGGAATCCCAGGAGAAGAAAAGGAACAAAGGATAGAAATCCTGTTTGAAAAAATAATGACAGAAAACTTTCCGAACCTGGAGAAGGAAAAAAACATGCAAGTTCAGGAAGCACAGAGAGTCCCAGTCAAGATGAACCAACCCAAAGAGGCCAACTCCAAGACATATCATAATTAAAATGTCAGTGTTAAAGACAAACAGAAAATCTTAAAAGCAGCAAGGAAGGAACAAGAAGTAACATACAACGGGGCACCAATAAGGCTAACAGCTGATTTCTCAACAGAAACACTCCAATCCAGGAGAAAATGGCAAGAGATATTCCAAGTAATGAAAAACAAAGGCCTGAAGCCAAGATTACTCTACACAGCGAGGCTCTCCATTATGGAAGAGCTCTCCATATGGAAGAGCCTCGCTGTGTGGAATGGAAGGGAAAACAAGGATTTTCCCAGACAAAAGAAGGCTGAAAGAATACACCTCCACCAAACCAGCACTACAAAGTTTATTAAAGGGACTACTATAAGAGAAAGAAAAGAGTGAAAGAGAGAGGAACACAAGTACAAAGGGCGGAAAATGAACAAACACCTATCAGTAAAAACCTTAAATGTTAATGGAATAAATGCTTCTATCAAAAGACATAGAGTAGATGAATGGGTAAGAAAACATTACCTACACACATGCTACCTACAAGAGACCCACCTCAGACCAAAAGACCTATACAGATTGAAAGTGAAGAGGGGAAAAATATTCCAATCAAATGTACAGGAAAGAAAAGGCAGGGTAGCAATACTCATATCAGACAATATAGACTTCAAAAAAAGAGCCATGAAAAGAGACCCAGAAGGACTCTTCATAATACTCAAGGGAAGAATCCATCAACAGGACACAAACATTATAAACATATATGCACCCAACATAGGAGCACCCAACTATATAAGGAAAATCTTGGAGGACCTCAAGAAAGACACAGACAACAACACTATTATAATAGGGTTTTTTAACACCCCACTGTCAAAAGTGGATAGATCTTCCAAACAAATTGTCAACAAAGATATTGCGGCGCTGAACAATGTCCTAGTTCAAATGGACTTAACTGATATATACAGAACCTTCCATCCCAAAGAGGCAAAATACATATTCTTTTCAAGTGCACATACAACATTTTCAAAGATAGACCACATGGAAGGACACAAAACAAGCCTCAACAAATTCATGAAAACTGAAATCATATCAAGCATTTTCTCCAACCACAGGGGACTGAAACTAGAAACCACCCTCAAGGGAAAAACTCAAAAAACACTCCAACTCACTGAGATTAAATAGCATGCTACTAAACAATGAACAGGTAAAGAAGGAGATCACGGAGGAAATCAAAAAGTTTCTGAAAACAAATGAAATGAACTCACAACAGTCCAAAACTTATGGGACACAGCAAAGGCAGTCCTAAGAGGGAAGTTCATAGCAATACAGGCCTATCTAAAAAAGATAGAAACATTTCAAATAAGCAACCTAATCCTACATCTCAAAGAACTGAAGGAACAACAAAAACAGCCCAGAGCAAATAGAAGGAAGGAAATAATCAAGATCAGAGTAGAATCAATGACATAAAGACTGAAAGAACAATTCTAAGGATCAATAAATCCAGAAGCTGGTTCTTTGAAGAAATAAAATCAATAAGCCTTTAAGCATACTAATCAAGAAAAAAGAGAGAGGACCCACAGAAACACAATCAGAAATGAAAGAGGTGAGATTACAACTGATACCACAGAAATACAAAGGATTGTTAAGAAATTACTACGAATAATTATATACCAAGAAGTTTGAAAACCTAGGTGAAATGCACAAATTTCTAGAAAAACATAATCTTTCAAAACTGAATGAAGAAGCAGAAAGCATAAACAGACCAATAACAGTTGATGAAACTGAAGCACTAATAAAAACTCCCGGAACACAAAAGCTCTGGACCAGATGGTTTCACGGGAGAATTTCAAAAAGCATTTAAAGGAAGTGCTAACCCCTATCCTTCACAGACTATTCCAAAAATCCAAGATGACGAAATACTCCCAAACTCTTTTTTATAATCCTAATCCCAAAACCAGATAAAGACACAACAAAGAAAGGAAACTTCAGGCCAATATCACTGATGAACACAGATGCTAAAATCCTCAACAAAATATTGGCAAACCACATCCAACAATACAGTACAAAGATCATACACCATGACCAAGTGGGATTCATCCCAGAGATGCAAGGATGGTACAATATTCGCAAATCAGTAAATGTAATACATCACATAAAAAAAAGCAAAGACAAAAATCACATGATCATATCAATAGATGTGGAAAAACCATTTGATAAGGTACATGACATAATAAAAAGCATATGATATAAACACTCGGCGAAGTGGGAATAGAGGGCGCATTCCTCAACATAATAAAGGTCATGTACGAGAGATCTACAGCCAACATCATATTCAATGGACAAAAACTAAAAGCCTTCCCATTAAAATCAGGAACAAGACAAGGTTGTCTACTTTCACCACTTCTGTTCAACATAGTATTGGAAGTCCTAACCACAGCAATTGGACAAGAAAAAATAAATAAAAGGCATCTAAATCGGAAAGAAGGAAGCAAAACTTTCATTATTTGCAGATGACATGATACTGCACATGGAAAATCCTATAGACTCCACCAAAATACTGCTCGACCTAATAAATGCATTTGGCAAAACAGTGGGACATAAAATCAACATCCAGAAATCAAAGGCATTTTTGTACACTAACAGTGAAATATCAGAAACAGAAATCAGGAAATAAATCCCATTCGATATAGCAAAAAGAAAAATAAAATACCTAGGAATAAACCTCACCAAGGAAGTAAAAGACCTGTATTCAGAAAACTACACAACACTGAAGAAAGAAATTAAGGAAGACACAAACAAAAAGCATATACTATGTTCATGGATTGGAAGAATCAACATCATCAAAATGTCCATACTACCCAAAACAATCTACACATTCAATGCAATACCTATTAAAGTACCAATGGAGTATTTCACAGATATAGAACACTTCAAAAATTTATATGGAACCATAAACAACCCCAAATAGCTGCAGCAATTTTGAAAAAGAACCAAGTAGGAGGGATCACAATACCTGACATCAAACTGTATTACAAGGCCACTGTAATCAAAACAGCCTGGTACTGCCATAAGAATAGACACATGGCCCAATAAAACATAATAGAGAGCCCAGAAATAAACTCAAGTCTCTATAGTCAATTAATATTTGACAAAGAGGGCAGAAGCATAAAACGGAGTAAAAACACTCTCTTCAACACACAGTTTTGGGAGATCTGGACAGCTACATGCAAAAAAATGTAACTTGATCATCAACTTATACCATACACAAAAATAAATTCAAGGTAGATAAAAGACTTAAATATAAGTCATGACACCATAAAAGTCCTACAGGAGAACACAGGCAAGAAAATTTCAAATACTCCATGCAGCAATATTTTCAGTGATATGTCCCCTAGAGCAAGGGACATAAAGGAAAGAATAAACAAATGTGATCTCATAAAAAATAAAAAGCTTCTGCATAGCTAAAGAAAACATCAACAAAATGAAAGGAGAACCAACTGTATGGGAAAACGTATTTGCTAATGATACCTCAGACAAGAGTTTGATCTCCAAAATACATAAAGAACTCACATCACTCCACTTTAGGAAGATAAACCCAATTAAAAAATGGGCAAAGGGCTTGAACAGCCACTTCTCCAAGGAGGACATACAAAGGGTCCAGAGACATATGAAAAGATTCTTAGCATCACTAGCCATCAGAGAGATGCAAATTAAAGCCACAATGAGATACCACTTCACACCAGTCAGAAGGCCATCATAAACAAAGCAACAAACAAGTATTGGAGAGGTTGTGGAGAAAAGGAAACCCTAGTGCACTGTTGGTGGGAATGCAAACTGGTGCAACCATTGTGGAAAACAGTATGGAATTTTCTAAGAAAACTAAAAATGGAACTGCCTTTTGACCCAGCAATTTCACTGCTATGATTATATCCTAAGAACCCTGAAACACCAATCCAAAAGAACCTATGCACCCCAATGTTCATAGCAGCACAATTTACAATAGCCAAGTGCTGGAAGCAACCTAGGTGCCCATCAGTAAATGAATGGATCAAAAAACCATGGTACATTTACACAATGGAATAGTACACAGCAGAAAGAAAGAAGGAGCTCCTACCCTTTGTGACAGCATGGATGGAACTGGAGAGCATTATGCTTAGTGAAATAAGCCAGGTGGTGAGGGACAAACACCATATGATCTCACCTTTAACTGGAACCTAATCAACAAAACAAACACACAAGCACAATATAACCAGAGACATTGAAATAAAGAACAAACTGACAGTAACCAGCAGGGAGGTGGGAGGGGACAATTCAGGAACAAGGGTAAAGGGTTTTCAGGAACTATTAAGGACACATGGACAAAATTAAAGGGGGTGGAGACAGGGGTGGAATGTGGGGATGGCTGGGGTGGGGGGAACTGGTAGGGGGGAAAGCAAACAACTGTATTTGAACAACAATTAAAAAAAAAAATGAAACCCAGGGAAAAAATTCCAGAATAACTAGCACAGTGAATGGGGAGGGTAAAAAAAAAAACATGAAAAAATAGAAAGAAAGAAGGAAAAAAACAGCCCTACAACAAGGTTATCATCATTTCAGAATGGTAGTAACACTTCCATAAAGAAAACAACACACACACATACACGCACGTACTGTTATATATAAAGAAGAAAGAATGAGATCAATCTGGTATCAGACTGAAATTTCAACAGCAATTCTAGAGGCTAGAAGATTAAGCCCTTCCCATCTACAATAAAAAAATTATTTTTAGAGACTTCCAGCCAAGATGGAGGTGTAGGCAGACACACTGTGCTTCCTCTCACAACGAAAATTAAGGATGACGAAAATTTAGAACCAAAAAAACAACCAGAACAGATAGAAAGTTGAGTTGTAAGTAAGTCCGACAACGATTCACCCAGACCGGTAAGAGGGGCGGAGTCAGCAGCCAGCAGAATCGGGGCAGGAAAAAGCAGTGGCTAGTGGTTCCAGACACACAGGCGGTGGTTACCGGACGCAGGGAGGCAACGAGCAGACCAAGCGAGGCTCACAAGGTGGCTGACCATGGTCACACATTTGCACGCAGATAAACCAGGGGAAAAGGGACAGTTAGACTGACTGCGCAACCCAAGGCCCCAGCACCAGGAAATAAAGCCTAAAAGCACCAATTGAAAACACTTGTGGGGCTTGAAGTGCCGGGAGAAATTCCCAGCCTCACAGGAGAGTTTGTTGAAGAGACCCACAGGGTCCTAGAACATACACAAGCCCACCCACAGGGAAATTAGCACGAGAAGGGCCCAGAATCCAAGAGAGCGGGGAGCAAGCACTATTGTTTCCTCTCCGACCCCACCCCCGCATACAGAATCACAACCCAGCCACTGGGCTGCCCCGCCCTGGGGAACACCTAAGGCTCCACCCCTCACTACGTAACAGCTACAACCAGACCAAAAAAAACCCCAAAAACCAAAAACCAAAAAACAAAAAAAATGGCTCAAACAGGAGAACAGATCAAAGCCCCAGAGCCAATTCATCTAAGCAACCAAGAGATAGCCAACCTATCAGATGCACAGTTCAAAGCACTGGTGATCAGGATGCTCACAGAATTGGTGGATTTTGGTTGCAAATTAGATGAACAAATGAAGGCTACAGTAAGTAACATGAAGGAAAACGCACAGGGAACCAATAGTGATGGGAGGAAAACTGGGACTCAAATCAATGGAGTGGACCAGAAGGAAGAAAGAAAGAAACAACCAAACAGAAAAGAAGGAAGAAACAAGAATTCAAAAAAAATGAGGAGAGGCTTAGGAACCTCCAGGACATCCAAATTATAAGGGTACCAGAAGGGGAAGAGGAAGAGCAACAAGTGGAAAACTTATTTGAACAAATAATAAAGGAGAACTTCCCCAATATGGCAAAGGAAATAGATTTCCAGGAAGTCTAGGAAGCTCAGAGAGTCCAAAGAAGGTGGACCCGAGGAGGAACACACCAAGGCACATCATAATTACATTAGCCAAGATTAAAATGAAGGAGAGAATTCTAGAAGCAGCAAGGGATAAGGGCACAGTCACCTACAAAGGAGTTCCATCAGACTGTCAGCTGATTTCTCAAAAGAGACCTCACAGGCAAGAAGGGGCTGGAAAGAAATATTCCAAGTCATGAAAGTCAAGGACCTACATCCAAGATTGCTCTATCCAGCAAAGCTGTCATTTAGAATGGAAGGGCAGATAAAGTACTTCTCAGATAAGGTCAAGTTAAAGCAGTTCATCACCACCAAGCCCTTATTGTATGAAATGTTAAAGGGACTTATCTAAGAAAAAGAAGATAAAAAATAGGACAGTAAGAAGACAGCAAACTCACAGATATTAACAACCATACCTAAAACAAAAGTAAACTAAGCAAACCGCTAGAACAGGAGCAGGAACACAGAAATGGAGATCACATGGAGGGTTAGCAACAGGGGAGTGGGAGGAGGAGAGAGGGGTTAAAGGTACAGAGAACAAGTAGCATAAACGGTGGGTAGAAAATAGACAGGGGGAGGGAAAGGGTAGTGTGGGAAAAGTAGAAGCTACAGAACTTATGATACATGGATATGAACATAAGTGGGGGAATGTGGGTGGGAGGGGGTGTGCAGGGTGGAGGGGAATGATGGGGGAGAAATGGGACAACTGAAATAGCATAATGAATAAAACATATTTAAAAAAATTATTTTTAACCTAAAATTCTGTATCTAGTCTAATCATCAAGTACAAAGACATATCTGTAAACATTCTAGGTCTTTAAATAAATAAATATATATACACATATATACTCAAATATCTCCCATGTACTATATATTATATATACAAACTATATGTATAATACACATATGTGTGTATGTGTATAATACATATATAATACATATATATGTATTATATATATACACCCCCATGTGGGTACTATCTCCTAAAAAATTATTGGTGGTATATTCCAGCAAAACAAGATTCAGAGATAAGGGTATCCAAAACAGGAAAGAAGTGAAGGAATTTCCAGTCAGATTTCAAAACAATAGCTATGCAACAGACCTAGAGACTAATGAGCCAGTTTGGAATATGAGCATGGAAGACTCCAGAAGGGATATCTCCAAGAAAAATAAGTACAACTGCAAAGAATCCTGATGTGCTTTAAAAATATTTAAAAGAAAATTATTGTTACCAAAAGTTTGGGGATGGATTTGTGATAGGTACGTAGAAAATGAAGCAAACAAAAAGCAAGGCAATTTTAACTTCAAGCACGAAAAGTTACAAAGAAAGGAAATGAAATTAAGCATACCACAAGCTTCTGCTATAAGCAGAATTTACACAGTCATAATAATTTAAGCATTAATAATGATTTAACCAAGAGTGCTCTAACTATAATGGGAGGATTGCAGAGAATTGAGGTAAGGGAGCTAAGTCTACATTTTCCACAGCAACAAGTCACTATGAAAAACATAAAATTTAAAAAATCCTGAAGGAGCAATGTTAGCATGTTATTTAGATATACGGTATGTAGGTCAACACCGGACGAAACCCCTAAGAGATGAAACTGGTTATCTCTAGAGGCCAATAACTGGGAATGGAAAGAGATGTGGCAGGTGTGGTCCCTGAGAAAGAAGATACTCGCCCAAGAAGGGCTCTGGTGATTTAATTGGGCTCATTAAAAAATAATAATAATAAAATAAAATAAAATAGAGACTAGCAGCTATTTCTACACAGTGGCCTCTCAAGTAAACTGCACTTCAATGAGAAGCTGGCACTGACCTGTCTGCCTCTGTACTTAACAGCCTGCCTGCACTGTTTCTACCATCTGAGGCAGCCTTTTAAAAAAGTTCCTGGAATCCTATTTCAACCAAAGACTAAGGCTTTCCCCATCCAACTAGAGTGCCCAGCTACATCCTCATCAGCTTCTTCACTGACCAATCAGTGACTCCATTCCGACCAATTAGTACAGTGCTTCTTTGACAGATCAGACTGCAAGTTTGGTTGGAGTCCTGATTTGCATAAGAATGAGCCAATCAAGCACTAAGGGTAGGGACTCCTGTCTCCACAAAGCAGGTACCCTACTAGGTCCCAGAGCACACTTTCCTTTTCCACCAGGACTGAAGATTTCATTTCTCTGGCTGAACTGAGACACCTAAGACTTCTGGCTCTAGCAGAGCGAGCAGACCAGTAAGGAGCAGAGCTGTCAGGCCAGAAAGACAGGGAGGGGCCTAGCCCCAGGGTAAGCCTCACAGCTGTGCAGTATCACAGTACCAGAACTGAACTGTTTTTGCATTGAGTAGTTTCCTTCTTCACCACACCCCAAATGGGGATTCCTACTAGTGCGAATCAGTGCCACTGGAGGAACATTTGATTTGATTGCAAGTTGGGTGCTATTTGACATCTTAAATTTTGTACACATACTCTGATATAAATAAAATTTAAATTAAAGAATAAGCCCTGGCTGGTGTGGCTCAGAGGATTAAGTGCTGGCCTGTGAACCAAAGGGTTGCTGGTTCCATTCCCAGTCAGGGCACATGCCTGGGTTGTGGGCCAGGTCCCCAGTTGGGGGCACATGACAGGCAACCACACATTGAAATTTCTCTTCCTCTGTCTCTTCCTCTCTGTCTAAAAATAAATAAAATAAAATCTTTTAAAAAATAAAAATAAGACAAATATGCTCCTTTTTTTTCAAGCAGTTTGGAGATAGAAGTGGTTGACTTTTTCTACTTCCTTCCCTCTACAGCTGAGTTATCATCTTAACCCACCTTTACCTCCTTCCCATCCTCAGAAAAAGAAGTGAACTTAGTAGTTTGAGATTTCCAGACTCTACCAAGCACTGGATACCACTGCCTCTCACATTTTCCATGAACTTGTTCCATTTCCTATTGCTGTCCTCTCCTGAAAGACTTGCCACCTTTCATTCTGTAAATCCTAAAACCTACAACACATGCTTAAGTTTTCCCCACCGTATAAATAAAAAAAATTAACCATAGCCCAGCAGTTCCTCCCATTTTGTCATTTTTCTTCCTTTCGGTTACGTAATTTAGAATCATTACCCCTGCTTCTTCACTCATCATTTCAATCTGATTTGTGCAGCCAACACGCTACTCAAACTATTGTCTCAGAAATCATCAACTGTTCGAAATGCCAAATTCACAAGGCTATTCTCCAGACACAGAATTTGAAAATCCTGACGTTCTCCTCCTTGAAATCTGATCTCTTTTGGCTTTTAGAACACTTTTCAACCATTTAGCCTCTTCACACATCCTCAGGCTTACACACTAGCTTTTCTTTCTACCTTTAAAGTGCTTATTTTCTGCCAGAGTTCTATCCTCAGCCCCCATCATCTTAACCATTCTAGTGATTAGTCATTTCAAGTATTGCCTACATGCAAACACCTAGCATACAGTACAGGTTAAATGAATATTTACTAAAATAAATGTCCTACTTTTTTGTACCCAGTTCAAACTGCACCAGAGTTCTAAAACTGCACTTGCCATAATCTAAAAAATTACTTGGATTTCCTGACAGCACAAACTAAATTTGTCCAGAACTGGGCTAATTTTCTCATCCTAAACTTGCACCCCCTACTATGTTGCTTATGTACCACTATCCAAACTATTATCCTCAACTCTCCCTTTCTCAATCTCAGTTTCCAGCAGGTTACACATCAAAGTCTCCTCAATCCTTTTATTGTTGTCATTCCCACTGCCGCTGCACCTAAATTCAGATGTTCAATGCCTGTGTAAATTACTCTTCCACAGTCTCTCCTATTTCAAATTCATACTCTACTCATCCTAAATATTTATAAATTCTATCCACTCTTAAGAATGTAAATACTACTAATAAATTAACTTTTAACACCTAAACAATTAGATAATGAGGATAATGAAGATGATATGAAAATAGCTAATATTGTAAGATTCCTATACCGATAAAGAGATTACAAGGACTTTATCCTTTTAACAATCCTCTGTTGTTAGGTACTATTAGTATTGCCTTTCTACAGTTACAGTGAATTTGCCTGAAGTTAAACAGACACTAAGTAAGTGGTGTCAAGATTTGAACATTAACAGTCTAGCTCCAAAGTTAAGAACAGTGCAACATGTTCTATTTAAATCCATTCTCCCATCACTATTGGTTCCCTGTACGATTTTCTTCATTTCACGTACTGTAGCCTCAATTTATTCCTCTAATTTGTTACCAAAATCAACCAATTCTGTGAGCTTGCTAATCACCAGAGCTTTGAATTGTGCTTCTGATAGGTTGACCACCTCCTGGTTGCTCAGATGAATAGGCTCCCAGCCCGGTCTGTTCTCCCTTTTGAGCCATCCTTAGTTTTGTTTTTTTTTGTTTTTTATCTGGTCGTGGCCACTATGTAGTGAGGGGCGGGGCCTTAGGTGTTCACCAGGGTGGAGCAGCCCAGTGGCTGGGTTGTGATGCTGGATGTGGGGGCGGGGTCAAAGAAAAAACAATGGCCCTTGCTCCCCGCTCCTTCACGGGTCCCAGTCCCCTCAGCCTCTTTCCCCTATCAAATTGGGCCCTCTGGTGCTGATTTCCGTGTGGGTGGGCCTGACCACAGTCCAGGACCCCATGGGTCTCCCCAATGAACTCTCCTGTGAGACTGCGACTCCCTCCCAACACCTCAATCCCCACAAGTATCCTCAGTGGGTGATTTTAGGCTTCACTTCCCGGCACTAGGGCCCTGGGTCGCACAGTCTATCTTGCTGCCCGTTTTCGCCTGGTTTATCTGTGCACGAATGTGTGTCCGCGGTCTGCTGCCCTGCGTGCCTCACTTGGCCTCCTTGTGTTCAGCAACACAGCTGCCTGTGCACCTGGAGTGACTGCGGCCCTGGACAACCACCGGCTTATCCCTCCACGTTCGGACTCTGCCGGCCGCAGACTCCACCCCTCTTACCAGTATGGATGAATCGTTGTCATTGGACTCCCGCACAATTCAATCTTCTCTGTCCTGGTTGGAACCAATAGTGATAGGAGGAAAACTGGGACTCAAATCAATGGAGTGGATCAGAAGGAAGAAAGAAACAGCCAAACAGAAAAGAATGAAGAAACAAGAATTCAAAAAAAATGAGGAGAGGCTTAGGAACCTCCAGGACATCCAAATTATAGGGGTACCAGAAGGGGAAGAGGAAGAGCAACCAGTGGAAAACTTATTTGAACAAATAACAAAGGAGAACTTGCCCAATCTGGCAAAGGAAATAGACTTCCAGGAAGTCCAGGAAGCTCAGAGAGTCCCAAAGAAGATGGACCCAAGGAGGAACACACCAAGGCACATCATAATTACATTAGCCAAGATGAAAATGAAGGAGAGAATTCTAGAAGCAGCAAGGGATAAGGGGACAGTCACTTACAAAGGAGTTCCCATCAGACTGTCAGCTGATTTCTCAAAAGAGACCTTGCAGGCAAGGGGCTGGAAAGAAGTATTCCAAGTCATGAAAGTCAAGGACCTACATCCAAGATTCCTCTATCCAGCAAAGCTTTCATTTAGAATGGAAGGGCAGATAAAGTACTTCTCAGATAAGGTCAAGCTCAAGGAGTTCATCATCACCAAGCCCTTATTATATGAATGTTAAAGGGACTTATCTAAGAAAAAGAAGATTAAAAAAACATGTATAGTAAAATGACAGCAAACTCACAATTATTAACAACCACACCTAAAACAAAAGGAAACTAAGGAAACAGTTAGACCAGGAGCAGGAACACAGAAATGGAGATCACATGGAGCGTTTGCAACAGGGGAGTGTGAGGAGAGAGGGAGAAAGGTACAGAGAGTAAGTAGCATTGACAGTGGGTAGAAAATAGACAGGGGGAGGGCAAGAACAGTGTGTGAAAAGTAGAAGCTAAAGAACTTATGACACATGGACATGAACTAAAGGGGGGAAATGTGGGTGGGAGAGGGTGTGCAGGGTGGAAGGGAATGATGGAGGAGAAATGGGACAACTGTAATAGCATAATCAATAAAATATAATTTTAAAAAAATTAAAAAAATAAATCCATTCTGAAAACATGCTTTTCTGTTCACTTTTCCCATTGTTCCCTCCCTTCTCCCCAACATTCTATACTCTATATTTTAAGGCATAAGACTGAATATGATATGTATCTTTTCACACCTCTATGATCCAACTGTAAAGTTCTGTTCTTTTCTTTCCAAAGCCATCACTTCCTTTAAAAAAAAAAAATCCTTACCTGAGGACAGGCTTATTAATTTTAGAGGGAGGGGAAGGGATGGGGATGGTGCAGGGGAGACATCGATTGGTTGCCTCTCCTATATGCTCCAACTGAGGACCAAATCCACAACCCAGGCTTGTGCCCTGACCACGAATCGAACCTCTGACCTTTTACTTTACAGGTCGACTCTCCAACCGAGCCACACCAGACAGGGCAAAGCCATCTCTTCTGATAGAACTTCTATACCCGATCCCTAAAGAATTATTCATTTCTCTATGAGTTCAGAGCACTTATCATATTATAATATATATAATGTACCAGTCTTACATGGCTGCTTTGTGAGTCTCTGGAGTTCTTGTTTCTTTTACATCTTTGTACTGCACAATACTAACACAGTAACCAAAGCTTACAGAATTGAACTTAATTAAATAAAATCTGCTAGCCAAGATGTTGAACTAACAGTAAGGTTCTACTTTACCTCATCTTCAACTATAAAATACAGACATCACAAACCAGATTCCCTAGCAGCCGTTCTTTAGATGTCAGAGAAATACTAAATTCTCAAAGCTCTGAACATCACAAAGTACTGGAAAGTACAACTCTACGATCCTGCAAAACATTAAGTTCAAGTACCCTACTTCCTCCTGATTATTAGTCCAGACACCTCCATCTATTGTTGCTGTTCTTGCCACTTCTCCCACTCTCAATAAACAACCAAATTCATAAACAACAATGTAAGGGAAAAATGAACAAAAACACCACCTGCTATCTACATATCAGACTGATACACATACTGTACTAATGCCATTTTCTCCAATGAGGAGTTTTCAAAAGATTTTCCTTTGGTGTTTCCAGTAACTTTTTTTAAAATTTAGAGTACAGCAAAATCACAGTGGGGTGGAAATGGGGCTTCAAAGTCTGTACTAGGAACTGGGACCTGAATTTTTACCAAAGACCATAAGTGATTCTGATAAAGATGAACCAGACCACACTCTGAGAACATAGGCAATGTTCTCTTCAATTGGAAATTTCATACAACCATGAAAACTAAGCCTACACTGGCAATTTATGTTATATCCACTAAAACTAGAAACAAACTAATATGATATACAATAGGTAATTTTTATGATGAAATACAGTGCTGAGTATTTTTAAATTTTCTTTCATGTAATCCTTATCACCATATGAAGTAGATATAGATATCATTATTACCTTTTGTACAGATGAGAAGGTTAAGCGTCAGAAAGTTATTCACTTCCCCATATCACATAGCTTCTAAGTGGCAGAATGCAGATGTTAAACGCAGACTATCTACCCAAAGCCTATGCTCCTAACCTCCATGTTATGCCACCTCTCCATTTATAATATATTTGACATTTTATTGAGTTAGATAGAATCAGGTAAAAAGAGGAAAGGCACAAAAACAAACCTCACCTTCTTCACCTTATCTACAGTTAACACTGTTGCCTAGTTACCTTCTCTAAGCATGTCCCAGTTGCTAATGACAAACCACACTGCCATGGAAATGGCAGGCACTAAACGTGGGAAGTTTAAAATATCTGTCAGATGTATTACTGGCAAATACCTTCTTCCATTCAGTAGGCTGTCTTTTTGTTTTGTTGATAGTTTCCGTTTGATCCAGATATTCGCCAATGATACATCTGATGAGATTAATATCCAATATTTATTTAAAAAATTCAGACAACTTAAAACCAGAAAAACAAACAACCCAATTAAAAAGTAGGCAGAAGACCTGAATAGACATTCTGCAAGGAAGACATACAGATGGCCAACAGACACATGAAAAGATGCTCAGCTTCACTAATCATCAGAGAAAAGCAAATCAAAACCACAATGAGATACCACTTCAAGCCTGTCAGAATGGCAATCATCAATAAAACAACAAACAACAAATGTTGGTGAGGAAGTAGAGGAAAGGGAACCCTAGTACACTGTTGGTGGGAATGCAGATTAGTACGACCACTATGGAAAACAGTGTGGAGTTTCCTCAAAAAATTAAAAATGGAATTGCCTATGACCCAGAGATTCCATTTCTAAGAATATATACAAAGAAATTCAAAACACTAATTTGAAATAATATATGCAACCCTGTACTCATTGCAGCATTATTTACAATAGCCAAGCCATGGAAGCAATTCAAGAGCTCATTAATAGACGAGTGGATAAAAAGGCTGTGGTACATATACAAATGGAATACTACTTGGCCATTAAAAAAAAAAAAGAAATGGGACCTTTGTGACAGCATGGATGGGCCTGGAGGGTATTATGCAAAGTAAAATAAATCAGATAAAGAAAGACAAATACCATATGATTTCTCTTATATGTGGAATCTAAACAAGAAAACAAAACAGAAACAGACTCAGAGATACAGAAAATAGACTGACAACTGTCAGAAGAAAAGGGGGCTGGCGAGCTGGGTGAAAAAGGTGAAGCTCCCTACACATTGGTAGTGACAGAATAGTCAAAGAGTGCACATTACAGCACAGGGAATACAGTCAATAATATTGTGATAATTATGTATGGGGCCAGGTGGCCACTTGAAGCAATAGAACATGATTTTCAAACCACTTTGCTGTACATCAGAAACTAACACAGAATAATACTGCATGTAATTGGAAAAAAAATCTGTCAGGGGTGGGTGCTTGGATTACCTTCTAGCAGCATTTTTCAACCCTTTTCATTTCATGGTATATATAAACTAATTACTAAAATTCTGCAGCACACCAAAAATATACTTTTTTGCAAATGTAAAAAAAAAAAAACAGGTATAATTTTGATTCATTCACACCAACGGTGCTTGTTGTGTTGGCTGTTGTCAATTTACTTGAAAATCAAAGGAAAAGAGGTTAGTGTCCCTGACTAAACAGGTATTGAATGTTTTAAAAATTCTTACTGCACAATGGTTGAAAATTGCTGCCTTATACTCAATAAAAGGGGAGTTCCAGATGAGCCAATGATTAGCTCTAACCCTGGAGAAATAAAGCAACTGGGTAGGAATCCAGCAGAATAGGAACAATCCTCTACATTCCTGAGACCTTCAATTTAGGGACTTTCAGATACTGAATCCCTAACAAAGGCTATGGGATTCAATTCATCTGACAGACATCCAGAAAGTGGCAGCCTGATCTAGACGGCCTCTGGAATTTGAGTCACATGAGGTTAACAAAACTATAAAAGGTAGACACTCCCCCTCTACCAGTAAAGATTTCTACCTTTTACTGAGGCTATAAACTGGGGTAATCTCCCTTTAATCTAAAATACTCTCCTTTTGCCCTGGCCAGGTAGCTCAGTTGGTTAGAGTATCATCCTGATGCACCATAATTATGATTTTGATCTCCGTTCAAGAGCACATGCAAGAGGCAACCCATGAATGTATAAATGAGTGAACAAGTTGATGTTTCTCTCTAAAAATAAAATCAATAAATAAAAATTTAAAAGACTCTCCTTTTCCCTTTTCTCTTTCCAGTTTTAGTCTGAGAAAAAAAAAGCAAATGGTCTAGTTTGTGTTACGAAGACTTGAAATCTGAAAATTTTTTGTCCCATTCTCATGAAAGTTTACTAGAGCGAAACAAGAATATATTCCTGGAAAAGAGGTTATCAGACATACATTTCAGTTATAACTCAGTAACAGGCGATATCTCTTTTCACACCTGAGAATGCTGCATTAGAGGAAAGAGATTTTATTTTTCTGGGTTTTTTTTTTTTTGTTGCTGTTTTGTTTTGGTTTTTTTTTTTTTTTTTTTGAGGGGATGTAATGAGAAAGGTCAATTTTACAGCATGAATATCTAGGGAATGATAGATCTAAGGGAAGTGAGCTTTGGGAAACATGAAGAATAGGCACATCAGGAGCCTGATATACAGGAAATTGAGCCTTTCTGGAGATCAGAAGAACAACTTTCTCCACACATTGCCAATATTTCAATATTTAACTCAGCTCTCCTCAGACTGCTGCTCTGCTTTAAAGGTCAAATAATTAAGAGGGTCACCAGAGTCTATTACCAGAATTCGGTCACCACCTCCTACCTCCATCTCCACTGCCCACTTAAGGAGCTTTCCTTCTGTTTTACCTGCCACACTATGCAGCTCCAAAATGTTGAAAGTAAACTGAAGCAATCAATTGTGTTCACCAGATAGCTCTAGGAGTTACTTCAAAAACTAAGCACATGAAATTTTATGCTCTATATTTCCCAGGTTCTATCTACCTCGATATAATGTAAAAGACATGGTCTTGGAGTACCACCCAACAGAGATCAAATATCAACTCTAACACTTGTTACTTAACCTCTCTAAAACCTACAATGAAAATTAAAATGAGAACTTGTAGGTAAATCACCCACCATATAGTAGGAGCTCAGTAAAGTGATAGCTATTTGAAGGGGAGGAAGTCCTAGTACTTTAAACAAATCAGTTTTAAAAAACCATTTTGCATTTTCAAAAAGTTTAAGACAGCACTCTCACTCTAATTAGAAAACACCACTGATCATTTTTCAGGGCAATTCTATCCCCCCCAAAAGTATCCATTATCTAAATCTCTGATAAAATAAATAGTGAGAAAAATTCATCCTACTCCCTACATTTCTGAACCAACCTTTGAAATCACTTCAACTGTTTTATTTAGTTAGGAAGTACTGTACTAAGTTTCCTGAAATTCCCAGCCATTCTGCCTGAAAGATTTTAACACAAATTCCCTAAATAAGGAAGACAGTATTAACACATATGCTAAAAACCACCCATATATTTCTACACTATGTTCTAACAGGAAGGCAATCAGATGATAAAATTTATCCCTTTCTATTTCCATAATTTGAATTTCTCTACTAACTATGAATGACTCAAGTGGAACCCAACAACTCCATGGAGGACCTTTCAGGCAGGGTTTTTTCCAGGGTTTTGTCTACCCTGGAAAAATCTCAGGGTAAACAAAAAAAAAATTTTTAGATCCCAAAGTAATAACAAACTTTGGATTTTTTAAAAAACGAATGGTTTTACATCCTAAATACAAATTAGTATATCAGAAATACGCCTAGACCCTCAGACAAAGCCCATAAACTTCCAAGGATACCTTGCTTAATTTACTTCACTTCTTGCTACCCAAAGTCTTAGGAAACGCTAACAAGGCTCCCAGCCTCAGGTCTCTTCAGAGATCCAAATCAGCTATGCTGACGTGTTCAGCCCCCAAATCTGATACTGTTTTGTGAAAAATACTTAGCAGCAGACTTGTGCTACATTAACATCAACCATGTCACTAAAACAAAATGACAAACCACTCCGAGCCTCGCTACCAAAGGAGGGTGAACAGTAACCAGGGGCAGCCAGAATCCCAGGTTTATCATGAACACAAATCAGACAAGCATAGCTTGGCCGCTGCACCTCCAACGGCCGGGACAAGTGTGGAGCGGCAGACGGATGAATGAGGCGGGCGGAGAGCTGGAGCTGGGGCACGGGACAGGCCCGGGGAAGGCGGGGCCGCAACACTCGGGCCCCGCCCCCCATCGCCCCGGCTCCGCGGCAGCACCCCAGTCCCCGCGCGGTAGCAACGCGCACCCCGGACCCCTTCTCGGTGTCACCTTCCCCTTGCTGCACGGCCCCCAGAACGTACCTGCTTTGCAAACGGGGGCGCTCGGGCTTCTCTTCTCAGGGGAGCATCGGCCCTGCTCCGGGGACCTCCTCCGGTGCCGGACGCGGGCTGGGGGTGGGGCTGCGCTCACCTCGCCAGTCCACAGGTGGGTGGGCGACGAGGAAGGCGACGACACGGTGCCCAGTAGGGGTGGCGGGGGCTGCGGCCTTGGGGGGCTCCCGCGAGCCCCGGGCGCCGCGCCGCGCGTGGGGCTGGTGCCTCGCGTGGAAGTCGCTGACGCGCCCGTCTGCGTGGCCACCGTGGGGCTGGTGCGAGCGGCCGCACACCCGCTGCCGCGAGTGGGGCTTGTGCTGCGCGAGGCTGTGCGCGGGCCCCCGCCGCCAGAGGGGCCTGAGGCGCCACCACAGCAGCCGCCGTTGTTGTTGCCGCCGCCGCCGCTCCGCGTGGGGCTGCCATGTTGCTGCTGCTGCTTCAGCTGGAACGGAACCGTCGCCCTCATGGGCTGCAGGCGACTCCCGGCTCCCCCGGCCGTAGCGACCGCACCACCCCCGAGGGAGCCGGCCGGTGTAGGGGACCCATTGCGCCTCACTCGCTGGGACATGGTCCACCCTCCCCGGTGAATGGGCGTCTGAGACGGGGGGCGGGGGAGGGTGGTGTCAGGTTAAAGGGGAAAGATTCTCGAGGCCAAAGGGAAGGCTCCCGCGACAGGGTGACGAAGCCGAAATCCGGGGTGCGGGGACCGCCTAGACCGCGGCTGGCAGCAACGAGGTGGTGCAGCCGCCGCCGCCGCTTCTCCTCATCAACAATAGTGTCTCCTCCGCTGCCCCCGCCCCCTTCGAACGCCCATTGGTGCAGCGTCAGCCACGCTGAAGCCACTCCACCGCGCCCATTGGCTGCAAGCAGCTCGGCCCGGGATCCCCGGGGCCTTAGAGAGCTTGGGTTTGCGCAACACCTTCTGCTCTTTAAAGAGGAGCCCCGCCCCCGGGGGGGGGGCGTGTGGAAGCGGAGGAAACAGGCCTTGTGTGTGTGTAGAATGTGTGTGTGAGCGTAGAATGTGTGTGTGAGCGTGTACACACGTGAGTACGGGTACGCGCGTGCCTGGCCAAGCGCGGCTTTCCCTTCCACTGAAGAGAGCCCTGGGCACTCAGATTCTGGAATATTGCCAAAGAGAATGTCCCAAACCAGAGCCGTCCCCAGAGGTGTCTGAAGTCTTTTTCTCATAACTCATTTCCTTTCCTCTCAGTATTCGCTGACAGAGGCCTGTACATGGCTTTTTTCTTGATCTTTTTGTTCTGTCCTAATTCCATCAACGTTTGGGCAGAGCTCAAAGGAGAAGAAATTTAATTAATCTTACTGGCATTTTACACCTCATCTTTTTTTTTAAACTCTACAAAGAGCCAAATCTCAGAGAGATTAAAATTGCTTGTTAGAATGCAGTTTTCGATTGTAAATTATCAAATGCTATTACTACCTTCCTGTATCTCAAGTATGAACAATTCATTTTAATCAGCTACTTCACAGTTCCCTGATCCCTTGGTAAGATGTTCACTATCTTACAAGTTTGGGAAGACCCCGAGTTTACAAAGGGCCTTCCTTACTTGATCTTCACAATCATTATTTGAGACAGAAGTGGATCAGTCATCCATACATTTATCTAGCGGAGGAAACAGGTCTCTGTATTATGGGCAAGAACTCAGGAAGACAGGCAGTAACATTAGTTCTAAAATAATCTTAGGGGCTTCTCATCAAGAAAAAAAAATGGTGGAACTTTACCCCACATACTCACCTTTCAGGTTATAAATTGCTTGTCTATGACCTCTTTTCCCTTTACTACTTTATTAAATGTACATTCTAGATAGATTTCATCTTGTAAAAATGTGGGAGTGGAAGGCACAGGATGATTTGCTGCAGACCTGAAATTCTACTGGGTCCCTGTGGGTTGTGGTGGAAAGCCTCTGAAGGCTAAAGAAGAGATTCAGATCCCAAATCCACCATTTATTCTATGACCTTTTACAGGTCACTAGCCAGTTTCCTGTTCTGTAAAAGGCAGTTAAATAATGCTATCTCTTTCATCCAATTGTTGTAATTATTATCAGAGGGTTAAGTAAGAATGTGGTATGTAGAAGGTACTCAACAGTGCCAGAGCTTCAGAAGTCCATTGCCTATTCCTTCTCTCTCCCCCATGACAAAGAGAGGCCCCAAGCCCATGAAAATGCTTTGTTGGCTTATGCTCTGCATAGATCTGACATCACTACCCATTTCCACAACCTGGAGTGAAGACAAAAATAGCCTCTCATCAGACAGATACACAGGAAACTGCCAGCAAGATCCATGCAGAGAGCTAAGGCTGGACTTAAAACAAGAGAGAAGATAAGCCTTTACATAAGGATTTCATGGAAGGTGTATCTGGCACTTTGTCCTGCACAAAGTAGGAGCTCCATATGTATATTTATTGAATCAAACTGCAGGAATTCACCAGCCCTAGTGTCTTAGGCTTCCTGATCAATCACTTTTGGTGTTACCAAACTAGAGACCTATTTGTTGATAGCAAGAAACTTTTAGCTGTTCTGAACTAAAGTACTAATTTCAGCACAGAAATTTATTAGATCAAAGAGTTAAAATGTCCTTGCCTCAATCATGAGTTCACATTTTGCTTCTGGTCATACTTCCTAAAGAAACCCAAAACTCCATAGCTTCAGAAAATGCCTCCTTTTCATCTTGACCGCTTACCTCAATCAGTTTCAGGCTTAACTTTAAACAAATGAGAGCATGTCAACTGAAGCAGGTACTAAACATTTCGGCCCCCTTTGTACTAAAGGATATTTGTGATGACTTATAAATCATCAAAGAATGCTAAAAAAATACTCACTTTAGAATTTTTTGGTCTGATTTTAAGGTTTAATGGTAATACATAAAAGCATCATTTACTTCTTTATTTGTCATTGAAGATTCATAACAGTGTATCAAGATGATGCACTGGTCTTCAGTTTGCTAGTATATCTATGAAGAGAGTCCTTTTATTTCAAGAATCAACAAAATAAATATGTCTCACTCTGGTTTAACCCTTTAACCCTGTCCTTCCTAGGATATAATTCAAATTTTTCAAGGTTGAAATGTGATTGTAGGAAGATGAAGAAGCAGCTTATTGTAACTGGTTTACCCATATTTAAACTCCAGAAGACAAAATTAATAGGCTCATTTGCTTCTGTGCTTTTTTAAGTCTTTAAAATGATCCTGTCATGGTAAAGAAGGGTGACTTTTAAGAAAAAGTTTGTATTTTTTTTCTTTCTTCCCATAGTTTTATCAGAATCAGCCATATTCTTTTATAAATCTCTAAAATGTCATTGAATGAAACACTGCACAGCCATGCAATGATAATTATGAAATCATAATTTCCTTTAACTTTAAAATAGAAAAAATAAAAATTATGCATTCATTGTAGCTGCAACAATACAAAAATGTTCATGTATTACAAATACTAGAGGATAAAATACTGATATGAAAATAAAATAGTCATTCTGAATATGGGATTTGGGAAGGTGTTTTTCCCTCAAGAAATATTGTACACAATTTCCTAATAAAAGAGAATTATCAGAACTTAACTTGCAAAGTGATGACCTCTACTTAAAATCTGACTGTTCCTTCACTGAGACTTTTGTCTAGACCAATTCATCAAGGCTTTCCATCCATAGCACTACATGTTCTGGTGTTATTCTTACCTCTCTGACTACTCCTTGGTCACCTTTGCTGCTCCTTCTCAATCTGACCCTTAAATGGTGAGAGTGCCTCAGGACTCTATCTCAGGCCTTTCACTCTACTCATTCCGTAGACAAATAGCTTCATCTGTACATGAAATTCTACTTACCATCATAATGCCATCTATTCAACTGCCTTCTTGGAAGCTCTCCTTGCATATCTCACATGTGCCTCAAAACACTGAATTTGTCATCTTCCCACCACTCACCGAACAGCAACTTGTTCCTCTTCCAGTTTTATCTTAATGAACGGTGCCACTATCTACTCTGTGGTCTGAGTTAGAATGCTGGAAGTCATCTTGCCTCTACCACTCCCTTGTGGCAGGTTCAGTGACTCACCTATCTTAACTACTCTAGCTTCTAAATCTCTTGTGAATCTACAATAGCACTATTCATCAAATTCACCATCTCTTGTAGCCATGCCTCTGTCTTCTCTGGCTCACGCTCTTGCACTTACCTAGCCAGTCTCCCTAGATCATTTATGTACGTTTACATCTCCAAGCACCCCACTTTCCCAGGTTCCCCACTTCTCACCTGTAATCCAGTCCCCTCATCTCTATAGTGATCTTTTATTGTAAAAACACAAACTTAATCAACTTACTCGAAGGCCTGAAGCTTTCCATTTCTCTTAGGAAGAGGCTCCCAACACTGAGGCTTACCACACATTCCATAGGCTCACCTGTTCTTTCTAGGCTCCAGCCATACTGTTCTTCTTTGATTTCCCTCAAATACTCCATACTCCCTGAGGCCTTCATACTTATTTCCTGTGCTGCAAACAGTGCTTACTCTTGTCACTTGGTCAACTCCTGATCAGTTTTTAGATCAGGGAGGCCATTTAAAATTAGCTTCCTCATGTGTACAGTTATACCATACTTCCCTGTTGTAGTTATTATAATGCAATTATCTGTTCAGTGTCTATAATTTCTTCTCAGTGCTCTACAAGAGCTTATTTGTTCACTCAAATATTCATTGACTGTCTTCTATGTGCAGAGCACTGTGAGAGACATTGGCTCTACATCAATGAAAAAACCCACAAGCTCTTTGTCCTTTTGAACATCCTCTTGAACATACACCTGTTAGAAACAATGGACAAAACAAGCGTGTGTGCACATACAACATACCACACATGTGAATAAATTACCAATTGCAGAGTTCTATAAAGGAAGCCATTGAGTGCCATGAAAGAAAATAACAATGGAGATATAGCTAAGCTAGATGGAAAGGGCTTTCTGAAAAGGTTGGACCTGAAATATAAGAATGTGTTGTCTATGAAAAGAAACTTCCAAACAGGGAATAACTGTACAGAAACTGAGAAAGGAAAAACCTCTGTGTGTTTAAGGAACCCAAGTAAGACTAGTGTCAGAAAAGGGAGAATAGTTCAGAGATAAGATTGAAGAGGTGAATAAAGGCTAGAAGACTTTTAGGCCCTTTTAGGTATGCCCTTTGTGTGGGCAGAGTGTACCCTCCTCTTGTAGTTGAGCCTTGGTTGCTCTTGGCAGGTCAATGGGAGGGATTTACCCAAGCCAGTCAGCTGCAAGGATTGGCTACTGACCACCAATCTCTGTCCTCTGTGGAGAATCAGCTGTACGGGGGCAGGGTGGTGGTTCTCTGATGTGGTCTGTAGTTGTCCATGGGTGTGCAAGCTCTGAGGTTTTCCCAGGTGGTGTGGCCAAGGTCAGCTGCCTCCTGTGTTCTGCCCTGGGGCACCCTGCCTAAGCTATAAAGCAATCTGAGATGTCTGCTACTTGTGCTGGTCTTGGAGATTCCCAGGCAAAGCCAAGCTATGAATCTAGGTTGGATGCTGCTAGTACCGGGTGTGGGGCCACTTAGCAAAAAGTATGGGGGTTGGGGACTTACTGAGGCCTGCTGTTGCTTGTTTGATAGGATTTAGGAAGTTGTGAAGCATGGGCCAAGACCAGCCATCCATATGGAAAAGTTACAGTTAACATTGAGTGGGTCTGTAAGTTGGGTGGGATGGAGTCTCAGGGGATCTCCAGGGCAGGGCAAACAGTGTTAGACAGATTGACGGAGTCTCAAATATGGTACCTGCCTGCCAGCTCTGTGGCTCTGTTGGGTGAGGGCTCAGAAAAGGGACAATGGCCTTTGCCTGCCTTTTTGTCTGGTACAAAGCTGTTCCCCAGCTCCTACCTTGATGCCAGACACTTCAGTTCCTCCATTTATGTCACTGATGCATTTCAAGCTACCCTGGAGCTGGAGTTCAGAGGGAGTGAGTCTGAGTAAGTTCATGTGTGAGTTCTTTAAGGGCAGCTCTTGGGACTCCAGAAATTTCTTCCACTGACTCAATCCAAGCTGGTTTTTACCACCAGAAATTATGGGGACTTATCTTCCTGGCACTGTAAACCTGGGCTGTGGTCCTGGTATGAGGTTGGGACTACTTGCTCCCAGATATCCCTCCCAAATTTTTATCCACCAAACGTGGATGTGGGACCAGCCTATTCCATGTCTCTGCCCCTCCTACTATAGATGGTTGTAGTTTCTTTAATTCTGTAGTTGTCATTTCCATTCAACTTGATTTCTGATGGTTCTAAGTGATGATTGTTCTATATTTTAGTTTTCATTTTGATGTGGTTATGCAAAGAGGTGAGCTATGCTTATCTATGCTGCCATCTTGACTGGAAGTCTCTTATTCCTTTTAGAGAATACATAGTATTCTACCACTGGGTGGTACAGTCAAGTGCCACTTAATGATGGAAATAGGTTTTGAAAAATGTGTGTCATGGTTGGCATTTTCTTTGTTGTACAAACATCACTGAGTGTACTTACACCACCTAGATGGTATAGTCCACTACACACTTAGGCTATATGGTATAGCTTATTGCTCCTAGACCACAAACCTATACAGCATATTAATGTACAAAACAACACAAAATTAAATCAATCACAAAAGAAAATGATGCAATCAAGAAATGCATATACATGAGATGTATGAGACTGCTGCTGGTGTGACATGGTAGTGTTTTACAGCATTTTTTTTTTTTTTTTTTTTTACAAATAGAAAGAGTACACTCTAAAGTAACGATTCAAAGTGTAATATGGACCCAGGTTTGCTCATTTGGTAGGAGTGTTATTTAGATATGCCAAGGTTGCTAGTTCAATCCCCAGTCTGGACACATACAAAAATCAACCAATGAATGTGTAAATAAGTGGAACAAGTCAATGTTTCTGTCTCTCTCTCTCTCTCTCTCTCTCTTCCACTTTCCCTCTTTCTCTAAAAATCAATTTAAAAAGTGTTGTATAGTAAATTCAAATACTGGAAACACAGTCATTTATTATCATTATGAATAATAATATATGGTATATGCTATACAGGCATACCTCTGAGATATTGTGAGTTTGGTTCCAGATCACTGCAATAAAGCAAGTATTGCAATAAAATGAGGTATACCTGTACTTTTATAAAACTGGTAGCACAGTAGATTTGTTTATACCAGCATCAGCACAAACACCTGAGCAATACATTGTGCTACAGCATCACAATGGCTGATGCCACTAGGCAATAGGAATTTTTTAGCTCCTTTATAATCTCGTGGAACCACCATTTTGGTCCATCATTGACTGAAACATTGTATGCAGTGCATGACTATACTATAGTTTAACCAATCGCCTACTGATGGTCATTTAGGTTATTTTCAACTTTTTGATATATTTAACATAAAATGGTCTAATGATATTTTTGCACTTTGCATACTTTTGAGAGTATTTAAAAATTAATGTTGTATAAAAGCAGTATTTATGCAAAGATTTAGAAATCAAATAGCTTTAGAAGGCTGATTTTCTTAAGTATCCATTTGCTTAATTTTCATTGCCCTTCCCAAACCCTCCAAAGAATTGTTATATCTCTATGAAAATGATTAGTAGTTTGTTCTCCCCTAAAAATAAAAAAAAAAAAGTCTTAATGGAGCATTCTTTTCCCCTGCTTTGCTTTTACTAGATATGTTCTAGGACTTCTGCATATCTGTCAGCATGGAATTTCCCTTCACTTCTTGGGTATGCAGACATCACGTTCCCTCTACCCAGGGTCTCTCATTCTTATTTGCTTGTTTACCCCTTTGTTTTGTAATAGCCTCCTAAGGGTGTATAGAAGGTATATGTTATAAGACATTGCATGTTTGCAAATGTCTATCCCATCCTTATACTTAATTGATGGTTTGGCTTAGAAAGAATGTTTCCTTAGGAATTTGAAGACATTATTCCATTGTCATATACCATTCAGTGTTGCTGTTGAGCAATCCAATGCTACTGTGATTTCTCATCCTTTATGTATAATCTGTTTTTTTCTTCCAGAATCTTCTCTTTGTTAACAGTGTCCTGAAAATTCATTATGCTGTTTTGTTTTGTTTTGTTTTTAATTCCCTGAGATGGACACTAGATGTTTTTCAGATGGGAAAATGTTACTGTATTATTCTTCAATAATTTATTTCCCTTCACAAAGAACCCCTGCTCTTCCCTAACAGAATGACCTGTTAGGACTAGAGACTATATCAGCTGGGTTTTGGCTAGGTTTGGCCAATGTGAGATCAAATTGCAGGAACACAGAGAAGTCAGATTATTTCTTTTCTGCTGTATCCCTGATGTAGATCATTATCTCTCAGGCCTTAACTATATGTACCAGGCCCTTCCTCCTGGACTCCAGTTCTCATTGGGCTGCATTTATACTACCTCCTCCAAACTTGCCCCTTCAGCCCCGGGAGTGGAACAGCTTCTCATTGTTGCTATCTGGACACTATACCACCCTTCTTTGTTCCCTTAATCCTTCTTGCTCACACTTTTATAAGAGTCACTTTGTAAAATCTCTTTATCTGAACCATGAAGGGTGAATTGTGTTTGCTGTAGAAACTCTGATTGATAGAGTCTGCTTGCTCTTTCTCTATGTCTCTCCCTTCATCTTTCAAGAAATATTGAGCTTCCTGGATTAACTCTCTAACTTTTTCTTCTGTTTTCTGTATCTATATGATCTTTTTGATCTACCTTCTGGGAAATTTCTTTGTCTTCATCTTCCAATCCCTCTATGAATTTCTTATTTCAGGAATCATATTTTTCGTTCCCAAGAGCTCCCTTTACTCTCTCATCATCCTTTTATTATAGCATCCATTGTTATTTATTTATATTTCATGGATATAATTTATTTATCTTCCTGCATCATCTCTGTTTTCCCAAAATTCTTTTGTTTTGGTGTCTGCCTTTCATGATGGAGACATTCCTCAGATGTCAAATAACTTTCACATAAGAGCTGTTCACTCTGTGTACTCAAGTGGGGCTTGTCCCTTGGTGGGCTTTACTTTGGGATGATTAAGCAGGAATCCACTTGCTTCATTATAAGATCCCCCAAATGTCATTTTTCTTGTGATATTAATTTTTTTCAGAAGAGAATTGACCAATCTCTTGTCCGGTATTTTTGGAGTCAAGTGCAGGAATTACAGCTTCAAATTCAGAATAGACTTTCATTTGATAGGAATATTTTTTTCTGGAAGAAATTCCTTAAAGTAAAATTGTGGTATCTAAGGGTACACATTTTAAGATTTGATAGATTCCAATACAATTTTGGAAGCAGCCAAAGGAAAAAGTTTAATGTGGTTAAAAACAAAATAAAACAAAACAAGCAAATCCATTTTATAAACTTTAAATGTCAGCAAAACTTAATAAATAAAGTGCTTTCCTTATGAAATTAATGTTTCAAGAGGTAAAATAGACTGAAATAAATTCTTCTTCTCCATGGTTCTACTTAGCATCAGAATTAGTGCTAACATAGGCTATTTGAAAGATTAAATTTCTCATCTTTCTAGAAATAAAATTAGATTTCCCCCAAAAGCCATTTGATTAGTACTGCAATAGTGCAAAAATGGAAACCTATAAAGAGGTGCTTGGTCTTATTTATCTGCAAGGACCAACAGAAGTAGCAACTAAAAATAGTTGCTTATAAAGGAGGACATACAGAGGGTCCAGGGACATATGAAAAGATGCTCAGTATCGCTAGCCATCAGAGAGATGCAAATTAAAACCATAGTGAGATACCATTTCACACCATTGAGAATGGTCATCATAAACAAAGCAACAAACAAGTGTTGGAGAGGTTGTGGAGAAAAGGGAACCCTAGTGCCCTGTTGGTGGGAATGCAGACTTGTACAGCCACTGTGGAAAACAGTACGGAATTTCCTCAGAAAACTAAAAATAGATCTGCCTTTTGACCCAGCAATTCCACTGCTACAATTATATCCTAAGAACCCTGAAACACCAATCCAAAAGAACCTGTGCACCCATATGTTCACAGTAGCACCATTTACAATAGCCAAGTGCTGGACACAACCTAAGCACCCATCAGTAAATGAATGGATCAAAAACCCATGGTACATTTACACAATGGAATTTTACACAGCAGAAAGAAAGAAGGAGCTCCTACCCTTTGCCACAGCATGGATGGAACTGGAGAGCATTATGCTTAGTGAAATAAGCCAGGGAGTGAAAGACTAATACCATATGATCTCACCTTTAACTGGAACCTAATCAACAAAACAAGCAAGCAAGCAAAATATAATCAGATACATTGAAATTGAGAACAGGCTGACAGTGATCAGAAGGGAAAGGGGAGGGGATAATGGGAGAAAAGGGAGAAGGGTTTATAGGAACAATTATAAAAGACATATGGACAATAATAAGAGGGGGTAGAAACAGGGGAAGGAGGTGGGAAGGGCTTGGGTAGTAGGGAGGGGTGGGGGGAAAGGCAGGAACTGTACTTGAACAACAATTTTTAAAAATATTTAAAGAATTTAAAAATAAAAATAAAAATAGTTGCTTAAGCCAGATGGTAACTGATATTTGAGTTTGTGAAAACAGTTTGTGGGAGATCTATCTCAAGGTGGTGATTGCTCTGTAGATTACGAGAATAATTAGGACAAGAAAACTATGTAAACACACTCCATAGAGAGGCAGTCCACAGAACATGAGGATGTTATTTCTAGAGTACTTAAACTATATCCACATCAAACTGACCTACACAGTGGGGAGGGCTGGGACGGTGGGCTGGGATGGGAGTAAAAGACAGAAAACTGTACAAGAACAACAATTAAAATAAAATTAAAAAAAATAGAAAAAATCTGACCTGTACAATCTAGCTTATGCTAATCAAAGTAGGCTTTTTCTTTTTTTAAAAAATTGCCTATCATCTTACCCCATTAGGTTGCTCCTTATTTTGTCCTAAATTCCTCACTGCATAGCAGACAGTAAAAACTCTTCATAAACTACTTCAGAGAGTCTAAATCATATCCAGAAATAGACATTTCCTTTCCAAAATGATTATAAATAAGTCTAAGTTTTCTGTCTCTATGGTAACAGCTTGATGAGAGAGTGAAGGACTGGTACATAAGATATGCTTTGCCTTTTCAAATTCTGTAACAACCACTCAATATGAATGAGCTCACAGACACCAATTGTTGCTGTGGAATAGCAATCACTTTACCTTTGATGAGCTGGAGCTGGGATTTCTTAACAGAGGAAAACAGAAGAGAAAAAAAAATATATCCAATCTACATTGTACCTAAGCATTCCTTCTTACCTATTCTTTCCTCTATAGATGGAGTTGAATTTTCCTTAAAACATTCAGTTAAATTCTGTACATTGGCAAATGCACTGCCCAAGCACTGGTTCATAGGCAACAAAACTGGAGCATCCACTGTGTACCAGGTACTGTGTTCTACACTGTATATTCACAATAGTGAACCATTGTCAATAAATACAGGATTGGGGGAAAATAGATTACAGTCGTGAATATGCAAAACATGGTTCATTACTGTATTATTATTTATTTATTGTTATTAATTACTATTAACCTACTTTTGCACACTCCTGTATTTATGAAAAAATGATTTTAAGAGCACTAATATTACCAATGATTTCTGCTATCTTTTTTCACCACCATTTAGCTATGCCAGAATACAGAGTGAATTCAAAGGGCAGTGTGCCAAGTCACTGGTCCACACAACGGGAACTGGATTAGCCCCCCAACTATGTGTCTCCAGTCAGTTGGGAGAATTAACTGAGTCATGATAACCTGTGAGATAACTTAGGCAGCTAGCATGTTAACAAACTTAACCACTTCTCTCTCCCACGTAGTGAAAGCACAGGCTAACCAAACTTGGGATCCAGAAAACTAAGACTGTTTAACTCAGCTTCTAAGTAGTCATTACTTATTGGAACACAAAGACATCTTCTTAGAGATCTCTCTAGGGAGCAAAGGACTTCAGAGAACTAGCAGCTTTTTGACTTATGAATGATGACACTCACCTGTCATTTTATTCTTTTTTAAAAAAATTATTTATTTACTTTTAGACAGAGGGGAAGGGAGAGAGAGAAAGAGGGAGAGAAACATCAATGTGTGGTTGCCTCTTGCACACCCCCCACCAGAAATCTGGTCCACAGCCCAGGCATGTGCCCTGACTGGGAATTGAACCAGCAACACTTTGGTTCACAGGCTGGCACTCAATCCACCGAGCCACATCGGCCAGATCATTTTATTCTTTTAAAATATTTTTTAAAGCAATGTCCTTTCTGAAATCTTCTCTAGTAACATGAAATTCTGAGGGAGAGTTGCAGCATAGATTACTTCTCAGTATGTGCATAGTCTATTAATAGTAAGGATGAAAAAGAGGAAATCAAAAAGGAAGTTAAATTCATGTTCAATATATAAGTTAATAAAGTAGCGATTCCACTCCTCCCTGCCTACAACCCAAAAGGCTCCATACTCACTGAAGTCTTAGCTTCTCACCTGTGCCCTCACTTCTGAAATGATTTTTCTTCAGTGCTCTGTAAGACTGGCACTTTCAGTGAATTCTACTCTTAGGAACTTCCCCCAGTTTCTCATCACTTCCCTCAGTGTGATTCTACTGAACCCTAAAGCTTCTGTAACCCAAGGGCAAGGGACTTGTTAATGATAAATAACCTTAAACTAAATTTCCCCTTTTTCTTAGTCTGGCAATTATAGCACTATTCTTCCAGGACTCCAGATTCTAAGACACAGGATGATAACAGTTTTATTGACAGTTAACATTTATTGAATACTTTCTACGTGTCAGGCACTGGGCCAAGTACTGGCACACTATAGCAAATTTATACTTTACAACAACTCTATACATGAGTACTGTTAACCCCATGAACACAGATAAAGAAAAGAAGGGACAGAATTTTAAGTAGATCATCCAGGAGTGTAGAGCTAGTCAGTACCACAGACAGGATGAAATTCCTGGGAGTCTGAATCTAGAGGTCATACTCCACTGCACTGAAGTAATTTTCTCCCTAACTTTTTTACTTCAGAGACACACTCTAGCATAGTAGCAAAGTGGCTTTGGAACCAGAGTAACTGCGTTCAAATTCCAGTTCCGTGCTTATAATTGCACGATCTGGAGCAAGGTGTTTACTTTCTTTTCATACAGTTCTGTTGAGATTTAAATTCATTAATTCATGTGACAAACTCTCAGCCCTGTGACCAACACATAGAAAGCACTCAGTGAATGTTGGCTATTATTGTCTAAGCCTTAGCCAAGCCCTGATAATTGATTCCATCTCATCTATCCAATTTGTCTCCACTTCATTTTTACAGCTGCAGCTTTAAATGGGCCCTGCAACTAACTTTTCCATATTAGTTTATGTATAGTGGGAAGATTAGTCTTCCTCAGGCAATTTCATACGCCATTTCCATGCGCAAGAATTCAAGAACCTCCACTGGCTCCCTATCACAAATTTTATCAGATCCAAATTTTTCAATTTGGCCTTCAGGTGTATTTCTACAAATTCCCTTGTTTAGCTTCCTCATTCTTTCTCTATCAAGTCCTTTTCACATAACTTGCCATGTGATTTCTTAGTTTGCATCTTTTGCATTCTATGGAATATGATTCAGTGAGTCTTTATCATTTAAACCCTTTGTAAAATTGTCCCTGGTTCTCTAGGTAAGTATGTTAATCAAGTCAATTAAATTTTCAGGGACTATTCTTCTAAGAAGGTTTCTAAGATTAACTCCACCCAGGACTGTTCATGCCAATTAATTCCTAAGCATTTCTAGAAATACTCTGCATTATGTTAATTCATACTTGTTTGTGTGGTACTTTTGGTGTTATGTATTCTGAAGCCTCTCAGCAATTTTTTAGTCCTCAAGGAGATAATGGTTTTTCTTCCTTTTCAACCTTTCCTTCCTGCTTAAGGCAAGTGAATGCTGTTGAGTGACTGATGGCATAAAACAGTCAACAGTCGATGCAAAAGAGAAAGGTCTGTTAGAGGCAAAGTAATGCAACATGGGGGCTTATGTTCCTTTAAGTGCAGGTAACAATTAACTGCATTCTGCAGCTTTGCACATCAAGGAATTTTCGGAATAAGGCAAGCTACTTGCCTCTGACAAATAGGGCATCCTTTTAACAGCAGCCAGAAAGTTGATCTCTTGATTCTCCATTCCTGGGTGTGTAGGCATGTAAGCAGAAGGCGGCAAGGGATAGGCTGTGATAACATGCTTAGGATGACTTTGCTGTGATAACACAAAGCCAGTAACCCCACAGAGGAGAGAAGAGTCAGGTTGCAACTAACTCCTTGTCACCTGCTACAGAAGAGTTAGCAAACTGGCAGCTTTTTCTTCCTCTACTTAGAGAAAATGTCCCTCCTTCCAGGCACCTTCCTTGATCCCTGATACTGAGGAGAACCTACACCCTCTCTCCCAGTGCCACAAGAGGCAAAAGAAGATAGGATCCAAAGATACCATCCAGCACCAGGTGAGTAATAGAGAGGAGGAGGTTTAGAGATTTTGAAAGTAATACTTGAAATGTGACCCAAAGGAACTAAGTCCTAGATCACCTTTAACCATTGTGTCAATGACTTTTTTGGTAGAATGACAAAAGGAAGATAATCATTGATACCATTGAAATGAAAACTAAATCATTCCAGTTACATCAAACAGAGCAGAGAAAGCCTGTCAACATTCACACCAAAATATAAGGCTGATCAAATTCCATGGGGCTTAGGTGTGGCTTTTACTTTAAAGGTGGAAGATATTTAATTCTTTGTAATTCAGAAGTGGAAACAAGTAGAATCATATGATTTTAGAGCTCATGTAGCCTGAGTTCCATGTTTTATAAAGAGCAACTGAGGCCCAAAGAGGAAAATTAACTTTCCCAAGGCCACAGGAATGGTGATAGAGCCAAAATGAGAGCTCAGGTCTCCTTACACTAGAGTGCAAGGCACACTCACTGAGCGGCAAAGATGTCTGTGCTTAGGCAAGGCTCTTGCGTTCAACTAAAGCTCAGAGAACATGAATAAATATAGTATCTTTCCAGAAAGAAAAAGTTCTGCCTCCACCATGCTGGGTCACAGCACAACACAGTTTTGCTAAAAATTTCCAAGCTCTCTGATTTGCATGTTGAGCTCCTGTTCAAGTTGTTAGCAGGGGTCAGGGTAGGGGTAGAGGTGGAAGGGGTAGAGGCATGTGAAAAGAAAGAGAAAAATGGAAAAGGGGAAAAAAAACCAGTATAACTTAAAGCAGAAGCAGTCTTCTTAGTGGCTTAGGGGTATTTAGAGGCAATCTAGGAGCCAGGAGGAACTGGTTCTATCTCTGACACTAACTTTCAGAAGTCATTCAATCTCTCTGGGCCTCAGTTCCCCATCTGCAAAATTAAGGCATTCTACTGTAAATTATTTCTAAGGTCTTTTTCATCTCAAATATTTTAGAATATTAGAATAGTATTTGAGCCTCATTACACTAATAGAATTTTATCACATCCAAGATTAGTAACAGAAAAATATATATAAAATGAGGGTGGTTCACAAGTAGGTAGCTGATTGTGAATTCAATGAAACAGATATTTATTCTGTGCCTAGGGCCAGGACTCTCAAGACTAAGAAGACACTGCCCTTGCTCTCCAGAAGCTAGCTTCAGCCTAGAGGGGAAACTGTAAGACTCAGTATTCACAGATAATCTCTTATCTAAGTACTATCCAGTCTGACCAAAGATCAAACACAAGTGTTTTGCCAGAGGCACAGTGGTAGGCAACTTCCTGGTTTATTTTCCCTTCTTAGAGCTCCACCAACTCCCAAATATTACAAGTAGTAAAGGGCTAACTGGTCACTGCAAGAACCTCCCGAACAGCATTCCTAATTCATGTTTTCTGGCCAGAAGCACGGTAGGTCGGGCACTGTAATATCACTTTGCTGAGAGTATTGTGAATAATAGATGAAAGTCATTGACTCAAATTTTATCCCAGATCAAAGCAAAATGCTACGAATCTGGAATGTGTACCCATTACTCTGCTCTGAAAATGAAGAAATCAGTGTAAGCATCTTGTTTGAGAAACTGAGGACAAGAAGTGGTCTATAACTTATGTGCCTTGCCCTGGCTGGGTGGCTCAGTTGGTTGGAGCATCATCTTGTGCACCAAAAGGTTGTACGTTTGATTCCCAGTCAGGGCACCTACCTAGGTTGCAGGTTCCGTTCCTGCAGGTATGGGAGGCAACTGATCAATGTCCTTCTCTCACATGGATGTTTCTTTCTTTCTCTCAAATTAATAAACATATCCTGAGGTGAGGATTAAAAAAATTAAAATATATGCTTCTGCACAGAATTCTTGCTTAGAGAAGTATTCTCACAACTTGTCAGAGGTGGTCTAAGCATGTGCTTAATACAAGATACTTTCTCTATTGTAAGACTAAATTTAAAAGGTCTGCCATTGTTGTCTACTACCTACTTAGACAGGTATAGTGATACTGACTCGTCACAACTATGCAACAACCAGGGGGACAGCTGCATTTCAAGTCACCAAACAACCAATATTAATGGCCATGTAGGTATATTATGCAAAATACACACAGATAACCTCAAATTACTTTATTATATCTTAACTTAGGTGTTATCCTTTTATTCAAACAGTACATATTTTGTGCAGAACTTGAAACCAGAAAAGCCAGAGTTCATACTGCCTGTCACCTACCAGACCCAATAAGCCAAGACAGGGATTCAATCTTTATGGGTTTTTATTCAGATGGTCAGAGACCTTAGAAGGGCAATTTTGTATCCTAACAGACCTTCTTAAATTCTGCTTTAAACTGACCCTTTTTATAAGAAGAAAAGTGTAGGTAAGGGGATTGGAATTCAGGGAAAAAGTTAATCAGATAAAAAGCTGCAGCATTCTTTCATCTGTGTCCTGGGGTGTTGGTCTTTATCTGTCTTGGGCGTGTCACCCTAAGTACAATGGCTCAGCTGCCGTCTTGATTGCTTGCAGTCTTCCTGAGGCACAAAGGTGGAACTACTTATGGTCTCCTGGAGTCTAAGTGGGTCATACCTTCGGTTCCTGAAACAGTAGCTTTTACATACATTGATTGCTAAACTTATTAACTATTATCCAAAACTAAAATTTTTCCAACACTTGAGTCCCCCATCAAAATTACCCAAGCTACAGAAGTGAGGGAAAGAGGAAGAAGGACAGGCCTAGGAGAAAATAATTGGACTGATAGGCCCAGCCTCTGGAGAAATAACAGACTTTAGGAGAAAAATGCCTAGTCAATTCTGTCATGAATGTGAGGGTACCATGAACAGGCATCCTGTGCCTCCTAAGCTAGAAATCATGAAGATCAGAATTCTAAACATATTCACACTCCTCTCTTTCTGGAAACCCACCCCATTAAAATGTTTTTTTTTTTCTCTACAAGTTTGAAAATAGATTTCAGAACTTGTCTTATCATAAGCCTTAAACCAATCTGAGTCATTCAGTATAAAGCCACTGACTTCAGCAACGTCTTCCGATTAAGAAAAACATTTCCAAACAGCCTCCAAAGAAGATAAAAGTACACTGTGTACTTCACTGCACATTAAATGAGCAGGCCATTACTATACAGGGCAAATAGAAACAGTACAGAACATTGAGTAAGCTTTTATATCCCACTGAAACTCACCTTAGCAGCAGGAAAGCAGAAATTGCTAAAGGGAAACTACATGAGTAGAGAACTATTCTCCAAAATATGCTTTAGGCATAGTGCAGATTTCCCCCCTTCCTTCTTTTTTGGGGGTGTTTGTGTCATTGGAGAGTTCTTTTAAAAATACTGCATAAACTCACTGTGCAAAAAATTAAAATACACAGTTAAGCAATAAATAAACAAAGGAAAAGCATCTATATCATCCCATAAATATAATTGCCATTAATTTTTCTGGCCATTTTCCTATGCATTAATTTGGATGAGTTTATGTTATTGGTTGAATCATGTCCCCTTAAAATTTATATGTTTGAGTCCTAACCCCCTGAATCTCAGAATGTGACCATATTTAGAGGTTAGGTTTTAAAAAGGTATTTAAGTTAAAATTAAGTCATTAGGGTGACCCCTAATCTACTCTGACTGGGGTCCTTATAAAAAGAGAAAATTTGGACACAGACATATGCAGAGGGAAGACTACATGAAAATACAGGGAAAAGATGGCCATCTAAGAGCCAAGGAGAGAAGCGTCATAAAAAACCCATCCTGCTGATTCTTTAGTCTTGGATTTCTAGACTACAGAATTGTGAGAAATACATTTCTCTTGTTTCTGTCACCCAGTCTGTGGTGCTTTGTTATGGCAGCTCTACCAAACTAATCTGGTTATTTCCAATTTTTTCTAATCAGGAACATCCTCATATTTAACTTTCCGGGCACATGTCCAATTATTTTCTTGGAATACATTTCTTTTTTTAAAGAACTTTTTTAAAGTATATTTTATTGATTATACTATTACAATATCTCTTTCTTTCTTTCTCTTTATTCCCTTCTGCCTGGTACCCCCATTCCCTCTAGCATTCCCCCCCCCCCCGCACCCCTTAGTTCATGTCCATGGGTTGTACATATAAGTTCTTTGGCCTATATTTCTAAACAAGGATTGTTGGGTCAAAGGGCCAGTATCTTTTTATGCTTCTGACATGTATTGTTAAATTGCTCCAGCCAAGAAGGTGGTTTCCAGATACTCCCAAGGTTACTAGTCTTCCAGGTTCCAGAGGTTTTCATAGGTTTTTTCTCTTTTTTCTAAGTATGAGTTTTTCAAATTTTCCATTAGGAATATGTATTGCTTCTGTAATAGTAAAATATGTTTATTTCTCAAAATACAAAAGAGAGCCTTATACAATAGAAAAGATTTGCACATTTTACTGAATTGAAATGAAACTTACATGAAACAGTGGTTTGAAGAGAATAAACTAAAAGCTTATCAAGAGAATGAAATGACAAGCCAGACTGAGAAGAAATACATGCAAAAAACATATCTGATAAAGAACTTTTATGTATTATAGAAAAGAACTCTTAAAATTCAACAATAAAAAAACAAACAATTTGATTTAAAAATGGGCAAAAGACCTGAATAGACATCTCACCAGAAGACATATAGACAGTAAATAAGCATGTGAAAAGATGCTCAACATCATGTCATTAGGAACTGCAAATTAAAACAACAATAAGATGCCATTAGACACCTATTAGAATGGTAAAAATCCAAAATACTGGCAACACTAAATGCTGGCTATGATGTGGAGCAATAACCATTGCTGATGAGAATGGTGCATCTACTTTGGAAAAGAGTTGACAGTTTCTTACAAACTAAACATGCTCTTAACATATGACCCAGTAATTGTGTTCCTTTGTATTTATCCAAATGAATTGAAGACTTTTATCTACCCAAAAATCTGCATTTGGATGCTTATAGCAACTTTGTTCAGAATTGCAACCACGAAGTTAACCAAGGATAAATAAACTGTGATACACCCATACAATGGAATATTATTCAATGTTAAAAAAGAAATGGACTATCAAGCCATGAAAAGACATAAAGGAAATTTAAATGCATATTTACTAAATGAAAGAAACCAATGTGAAAATGCTACATACTGAATAATTCCAATTATACAAAATTCTGGAAAAAACAAAACTATAAAGACAGTAAAAAAATCAGTGGTTACCAAGGGTTCGGAGAAGGGAGGGATGAATAGACAGAGCACAGAGTATCTTTAGAGCATTGAAACTACTATTGCTTGATACTATAATGGTAGATACATGCCATTGTGCTTTAGTTGAAACCCATAGAATATGACAAGAATGAACCCTAATGTAAACTACAGATTTGGGTAGTAATGATGTGTGAACATAGGTTTATCAATGTTAAGAAATGTACCATTGTGGTATGGGATGTTAGAGTGGGAGAAGCTGTGTGCGTGGTGGGGGGTGGCATGAGGGTGGGAGGTATATGGGAATTCTCTGTACTTTCCACTCAGTTTTGCCGTGAACCTAAAACTGCTATAAAAAATAAGGTCTATTTAAAAACAAGCAACTGAAAACTCATGGGGAGATGTATATTGGATCAAGTCATTATTAGGAAACCTGTACCCCCCACCACCAAATTTCCCACTTAAGTAAAAGATACCACCATTCTTTTACTTAAATGAGCTAGAATCCTGGGTGTTATTCTTGACTTCCCTTAACTCACTCCCAATTTTCATTGATTCCTACTTAAAACATATCTGAATACCCTTTCCATCACTGTTTGCACCTCTTGAGGCTGAGACATCATTATCTTTCTTCAGGACTAGAAATAGTCTAAAGGGTGTTCTAGCTTCTATTCTTGCCAGATTTCAATCTTTTCAACACAGCAACCATAGTAATCTTTTGGAAACATAAATTTGTATGATTCCACTGTTTAAAATTTGAGTAGATTTCTTTTTCTACATTTTGAGTAAAAGCCACACTCTTCAAAGCTGGTCAGGAGTCTGCCTATCCTCCAACCCTAAGACACACCTCTCTCCATTGCTCATCAGGGACCAAGACATTGAGCCTTCCTTCACCAGTTTTCCTGATGGACATGTTACTCTCTATCCCTGGATCTGGATTATGTCTTTCATAGCCCTTTGAATTTTGTGAATTCTTATTTGTTTGCTTACTCTCTGTTGATCTCTTCCTAACCTGGCAGCTCCATGAGAACAGGAGTTCATCTGTTCTACCCAGCATGGCTTACCAACACCTAACACCATGCCTGGTGCATTGTAGGCAGTGGGAATAGTACCCCTGGTTCACGCAGTAAGGGGATGCATTTAAAAATAAGAATAAACCTGACTGGTGTGGCTTGGTTTGTTGGGCATCATCTTACAAAGCAAGAAGTTGCCAGTTTGATTCCTGGTCAGAGCACATGCCTGGGATGTAGGTTCCGGCTCCCATTGGTCCATGGTTTGGGCACGTGTGAGAGGCAAGTGACATGTTTCTCTTTCACATCAATATTTCGTTCCCTCTTCTCCTTCCTTCCCCACTCTCTAAAAATAAATAAATAAAATCTTTTTTAAAAACAATAAAAACCAGCTAGGAGTTGGTTTGCTTTTCAACATTGCTGTCTTTAATTCTAAATAATGTCAATGATAGAATTCTCCTGGCCAAATTCTTTTGTTGATACGTATCATATAACAATTGTTGCTATTACAGATTTTACTAATGAAAGTTTCAAAATGGCACAAATTTGTATTAGTTATGCTTCAATAAACATTTTGTGTCAAATGATCCTATTATTCTATTCACTTTATGTAATTGTTTAAAGTTTCATTTGTGTTTAAAATTTAAAACAGTGAAACAGTGCACACTGCAAGATGCAACAGTTTTGTCTGATGAGTGCATCTTAGTCCATTCATAAAATATTTTACTCAATTTAAATATATTTAAAATTTAAATTTGTTCTTTTAAAATTGTTATTCTTGTTATTTAATAAGCTAAAATATTATTCATCTGCAGAGCAATATATAACCATGTTTTTCAATTTTTTTCAGGAAATACATTAATGTAAATAAAAAGTATCAATTATTCTTTGCTATTTTTGAACTGATATTTATTTTATTACTTATTAATGTCATAGTTATATATATATATATATATATACACATAGTTCAATAAAACAAAATTTTTACCCTCCTTTTTTTTTCCTGGCCATCATCATTTATTTCATTTCATGACTCTTATTTAAAAATAAATTAATTGTGTCCTGGCTGGTGTGGCTCAGTGGACTGAGTGCTGGCCTGTGAACAGGAGAGTCACTGGTTCAATTCCCAGTCAGGGCACATATTTGGGTTGCAGGCCAGGTCCCCAGTGTGGGGCATGCAAGAGGCAACCACACATTGCTGTTTCTCTCCCTCTTTCTCCCTCCCTTCCCCTCTCTCTAGAAATAAATAAAATATTTTTAAAAATAAATTAGTTGTATAGAAGAGAGGAGTTAAAAAAATTATCTCTTCCAGGTTTCAAATATATTAGATATGACAATGATGGTAGGTAATCCAAATATATTTGCTGAATGTATGAATTAGTCAATTTAAAAAGTCATTAATATGTAAGGATTTAATGTGTTTTCAAATTAACCAGCCTACATACTAACTACAGACACTAACAACTTTATTTCCAGCTGGCAGACAAATCAAATTTTTTTTAAGAAAGAAAACATATCTACCACCCAGATTATGATAATGAAGTCAAGGTTTGACCTAAACTCTGGTCACAAAGCAACAATTTTAAAATGACCCATAAGTTCTATGAACTAAGTCACCTATTTTTAAAAAGATTTTATTTATATATTTTTAGAGGGGAAGGAAGGAAGAAAGAGAGGGAGGGAAACATCAATGTGTGGATGCCTCTAGTGCAGCCCCCACCAGGGACCTGGCCTGCGACCCAGGCATGTGCCCTGACTGGGAATTGAACCAGCAGGCTGACACTCAATCCACTGAGCCACATCAGCCAGAGCCATCCATTTATTTATTTATTTATTTATTTATTTATTTATTATTTAAAAAATATTTTATTTATTTATTTTCTTTTAGAGAGGGGAAGGGAGGGAGAAAGAGAGAGAGAGAGAGAAATATCAGTGCATGTTTGCCTCTCATATGATCCCTACTGAGGACCTGGCCCACAACCCAGGCATGTGCCCTGACTGGGAATCAAACCAGCAACCCTTTGGTTTGCAGCTTGTGCTCAATTCACTGAGCTATGTCAGCCAGGGCCCATTTTTTTAATTGATTGATTTAAGCGGTGGGGGAGGGGGGAGAAAGAGAGAGAGAATAGAAAAAAAAAAACACATTGATTTGTTGTTCCACCCATTTATACATTTATTGGTTGATTCCTTCTTGCATGTGCCCTGTCTGTGGATCCAACCCACAACCTTGGCATATCAGGACAGTGCTCCAAGCAACTGAGCTACCTGGCCAGGGCTAAGCCACCTATTTTGGAAATAAAGACTCTTGAGTTTACCAAACAAAGGTATAGAATTGTTGAGTATAGAGAGGAGCACTGAATCTCCTGCAATTAGTTCCCTGGGAAAAGGTGGAAAGAGAGGTTTTTGTTTAAAAAAAAAAAAAAAATGAGTAGGCATCCAAACCATCACTTCCTTTACCTGTGCGACTGTGCCCTACTGTTTCTAAGACAGTAAATTCCTATGTTTTGTCTCTTTCAACTTTTGGGTAAAAATATAAGGGAAATGTATTTTATACTGCTCTAGGGATCAAAGGGGTTCTGGACTTCCAGCTTTATGAATTCTATGCACTGTTCCTGTTTCCTCAGTTTAAATGTCTGTTTCTCTGTCCCACTACAAAGAGAGAGGGGAGGGGGTAGGGAGGAGGCAAAGAAATATTTTTCCCTAATTGCAGCTACAAAGGGACTTAGAGTATTGGCTCATACCTTTGAGATGTCAGTGCTACCAAGGGTGGAGCTTATTTGAAAAATTCAAGGAACTGTTTGAATAATAGGGAAGTTCTTGCTTTGTCTGTTTTAGTTAAAACGTAATCTTAAAAAATAAAGAGTCAGAGTCCAAATCAACTTAATTATTTGAAACCTAAAAATGAAGAGAGATTAATAAAGTACTATCTTTCCTTTTTCCTTTTTTTAAATTGAGGAGTTCAAGTCCTTTCTATTTACCTATTATCTGTTTGGGGAGGAATTTATTTACCTAGGTAGAAGATAGCAGAAATGAAGCCCTTTAAATTCTGCTTTTGGGTAGAGACTTATGAAGAAAGGAATAGGAAGCCTTGGCCAGGTAGATCAGTTTGTTAGAGTGTCCACCCGATACACCAAGTTTGCGGGTTCAATCCGTGGTCAAGGCACATAAAAGAATCAACCAATGAATGCATAAATAAGAGGAACAACAAATCAATGTTTCTCTCTCTCTCTCAAAATCAATACATTAAAAAAAGTAAAATAAAGAAAGGTTTAAGAAAGTGTAGAGTAACACAGTGTACAGAAACATTACACAAAAACTGTAACTTTCTATAAAATTGGCAGCTGTTACATTGCTTCAATTTGCACAGTTTTCTCCTCTCTCAGTTTAAACTAGTACATGTTCATTTAAATCATAAATGTGTTAATGAAAAGACTATTTGTAGCAGAGGAGAACCCACTTTTTAAAAGAGTATTGGTGAATCCTTTTAAGTGAAGAATCACTTTTTATCTATAAAGTCAGGTTTCCAGGTGGATTTGCTTAAAGAGTGGCACACCTATGTGTTAAGAAGACATATTCCCTCTGAATTCTGGACTGAATTCCACCCCAGTTTTGGTCTAGAAATGGCAGTTTCGCAGGATTAGTAGCATCAATAACCTTCCCCAAAATGAAATTTTAAGTTATTGATTGCATGTTAAAGTTGAAGACACTAAAGGTCTGATCAGGCCCTCATAGTTAAAGTGAAAAAAATATCAGAGTAAGGAAAGCAATAAAGAAGGACAGCCATAAAAAAATGGCTGTCCATTTCAAAGGAGGACAGACATAAAAAGTGGCTAACAGGAAGGTGGAAGGGGATATTACAGTTTGGAGGGAAAAAAACTATAAGGGAGATTTTACCTTAATTTTAAAATTTATCTATTTAAAAGTATATCACTCGCAATACAACATAAAGATGGTATATTAAGAATTGTAGACCTGAAACATATAAAACTTTATTAACCAATGTCACTCCAATAAATTTAATAAGAAAAAAAAGTATATCACTCACTCTTTTCTTTGACGTGATCAACTAAAAGAATATATATCCCAGAGTTATAACCAGAAAAATTTTAGGTGAGAAACAGTAAAAGTAAATCTTGACTGTAAAGATGAATGATACGTAGGCAAGTTTCTGACAAAGTCAGTAGAGCACACAGCTCCACACTTCTGGTTCAGTACACCGTGAAGCAGGAGACTTGACTTAGAGCAAATGATTTCTGAACCCCTATTCTCTCTGCTCCTACCATTCTAAAGTGCTGAATTGAATCTCTTTCTGTCTCATCTTTCCTTTATCAAGTAGCCTTTTCCTCTTTTCCTGACCATCTCTCTCACCAAGTTAAAAAAAAAAAAAAAAAAAAAAAACAGTAAAAAAGAGAAGACTTATAAAACAACCAAGCAGGGTTCAAGTATGGAGAGAATTCTGATGCCCCATTTTGTCCCATGATGCAAAGTCTGTTTTGTGGTTTCAAGGAAGCTATTTTGGGATAGGATAACATAGCTTTAAAATTTTTTTAACGTAGTCATTTATCCCATGAATGAGTATTGGACCCTTATCCATGTGCAGGTTTCAACGAGACATGGGGAAAGAATGGAGAAATAAGGTAACAGTAAACTTTCTATGGAAGAAAAGTTTTTACAAGTGGAGGTGGTAGGGGAACTCAGGAGTTAGAAGATTTTAGCCTTAGTTGTTAGGCTTAAGTGATTAATGCAGGTGGAAGACTGTTATTCCAGGAACTAGAATGCAGGACTCCAGGAGGCTGAAAAGTAATTCAACCTGTGAGCCCCAGGGGGTCTGCAAGCAATCGAGCTGGTATCTGAGCCATTGTGTTCCAGGGAGGGAACACCCCTGATGCAGATAAAGAACTGTTGATCAACAGATAAAGGAGTAGCAGGAAAATTGCCACTGGAGTACAACTCTCATCCAATTAACCTTTTTTCTAGAACTCTGACCTACTCTTTCTTCTCCTTATAAAAAGGTCAGCTTGAAATGAGATGTTAAGACAGTTTTTGAAGGTATATAATCTCATTTTCTCAGATTGTTGGCCATCTGAATTAAATACTGATAAAGATTCAATCATTGTTTCTACTTACTGGTTCTGGTAGTGACAGGCAGCACAAATATTGACTTTTCCAGTTTCAGAGGGAGCAAACCAGCCGCCTTACCTCACAGTTTTAGCCAAGGCTGCCTCTCCTCTCAAGTTTACTCCAATATGCCAAGTATTTCCTCTAGGCTTTTATACCCATGTAATGCCTGGGATGGAAATTCCTAGAACAGGGGGTACAACACAAAAGCTTACAAAGGTTAGAAAGGTAATGTAAATGGCTAAATCTTGTTGGGTAGAAGACAATTAGGAAGTGCTAGGTTTGGGGGAGATTACAGGTCCCACCTAAAAGGCATTAAATAAAAATAAATGTTAAATATTTGCAGGCTAGGGACTTCTGGTCAAGATGGTAGCATTAAGTAAACATGATTCTCCTCCACACACAACCTCATCAAAATTACAACTAAACTATAGAAAAGCCATCATTTACAGCCATCAGAAGTGGAGCTGAATGGAAGTCCTGCAACTATGGACCTAAAGAAGAAACCACATCGAGACTGGTAGGAAGCATGGAGGCCCATAACCAGCTGGAAGTGCCACACCCACATATGTTGGATAAAAATTGGGAGGGATATCTCAGGAGCAAGGGGTCCAAGCCCTCCACCAGGCCCCCGAGCCCAGGGTTACAGTGCCAGGAAGATAAGTTTCCATAACTTCTAGGTGTAAAAACCAGAAGGGGATTGAGGCTGTGGAAAACAGAAACTTCGGGAGTCCCAGGCAGTTCCTCTTAAGGTTCCTAATCACAGACTTACTCAGACTCATACCCTCTGAGCCCCAGTGCAGGGGTGAAACCAGAAAAGTCAGTGTTCATGCTGCATGTCACTACTGGAACCAATAAGTAGAGACAAGGATTGAATCTTTATAGGTGCTTTAAACAGATGGCTGGTGATTTGAGAAGGCAATGGTTTATGTATCCTTATGTACTGATATTACATTTCATCTCAAGCCAACTTTTTTAATAAGGAGAAGAAAAGGGTAGGTAAGAGGTTTGGAATTCAGGGAAAAGGTTAGTTAGATAAAAGCTAGAGTTCAGCAATTTTCCTAGCATCATTTCACATGCTGACTGGTGATTCTTAATCTGTGTCCTGGGTAGAAGACTTCTTGCCCTGGAGCACAATGGTTCAGATACCATCTTGATTGCTTGAAGTATTCCTGGGCACAAAGGCTGAATTGCTTGTGGTCTCCTGGAGCCAGGGTGAATTGTACCTTCAGTTCCTGGAACAATAGCTTTCTACATGCATTAATTACTAACTTTATTAACTATAACTTAAAACTTACTAACTATAAGTTATAACTCTTGAGTTTCCCCATCAAGGGCAGCATATTGAAAGGCATCAGAGACATACAGGGAGGAAATGAATTGTCTGGTATCAGGGCGAGAGCTGGGGGGCAGCTTTCTCCCAGAGAGGAGTGCTGGCAGAGGCCAGTGTTCCTTTTCTGAACCCTCCTTCCACAGAGTTGCAGAGCCAGCTGGCAAGCACCATACCTGAGATGCCATCAACCTGGCTCACACTGTTTGCCCCCCCCCATGGTGATTCCCTAAAGCCCTGCCCTACCTATTTTTCAGGCCCACCCAAGCTTTTTCCAATGGCTTTTCCATACTAATGGCCTGTCATACCCCTGTCATGCTTCAGATTTTCCTAAATTCTCTCAAACAAACAGCATCTGGTTTCAGCAAGTCCCATACCTCTTGCTAAGTTGCCCCAGGCCTAGCACTAGCAGTAGCTGGCCTTGGTTTACAGTTTGGCCTTGCCTGGGCAGCTCTAAGTGCAGCACAAGTAGTATCCATCTGCAGATTGCTTGTAACTTATGCTGTGTGGCCCTGCACATACACAAGTGGTGGCTGACCTTGGACATGCTAACAGTAATCATGGCTCAACTACATCTGATGGTTGTACACAACCCACACACTGGGTACTCCTTAAGTACCCAGCTTGGGTAATAGGGGAGGATGTGCCACTGGACCCTACAGAACAGCTACTACATTAGGCCACATTATTAGGACTGGTAGACATAGTGGCTCTACCTAATACATAGAAACAAACACAGGGAGGCTGCCAAAACAAGGAGACAAAGACACATGGCCCATATGAAAGAACAGATCAAAACTCCAGAAAAAGAGCTAAACAAAATGGAAACAAGCAACTTCCTAGATGCAGAATTCAAAATACTTGTTATAAGGATGCTCAAAGAACTTAGTGAGATCCTCAACAGCATAAAAAAGATCCAGTCAGAAATGAAGGATATGATAATTGAAATAAAGAACAATTTACAGGAAATCAACAGTAGAGTGGATTAGGCTGAGAATTAGATCAATGATTTGGAATATAAGGAACCAAAAAATAACCAATCAGAATGAGAAGAAAAAAGAATGCAAAAAAATAATGATAGTGTAAGGAGCCTCTGCGACAACTTCAAGCACACCAACATTTGCATCAAGGGGGTGCCAGAAGGAGAAGAAAGAGAGCAAGAAATTAAAAACCTATTTGAAACAATATTTACAGAAAACTTCCCTAACTTGGTGAAGAAAGTAGCATCCAAGTCCAGGAAGTGCAGAGAGACTCAAACAAGATGAACCCAGAGAGCCCCTCATCAAGACAATCCTAGTTAAAATACTGAAGATCAAGGACAAAAAGAGAATCTTAAAAGTAGCAAGAGAAAAGCAGTTAGTTACCTAAAAGGGAGTTCCCATAAGACTATCAACATAAGATTTCTCAAAAAAAAAAAAAAAAATCTTTATAGGCTAGAAGGGACAGGCAAGAAATATTCAAAGTGATGAAAAACAAGGACCTACAACCAAGATCACTCTGCCCAGCAACAGTATCATTTAGAATTGAAGGACAGATACAGAGCTTCCCAGACAAAAAAAAAAAAAAAAAAAAAAAAAAAAAAAAAAAAAAAAAAAAAAAAAAAAAAAAAAAAAAAAAAAAAAAAAAAAAAAAAAAAAAAAAAAAAAAAAAAAAAAAAAAAAAAAAAAAAAAAAAAAAAAAAAAAAAAAAAAAAAAAAAAAGCTAAAGGAGTTCATCACCACCAAACCAGTATTATATGAAATGTTAAAGGGTCTTCTTTGAGAAGAAGATGAAAAGACAAACAATAAAATGGCAATAAATACATATCTATCAACAATTGAATCTAAAAAAAAAAACAAAATAAACAAGCATAACAGAAACAAAATCATAGATACAGAGAATGTTTTGATGGTTGTCAGAGAGGAGGGGGATCAGGTGGATCGGGGAAAAAGGTGAAGGGATTAAGAAGTACAGATAAGTTGTTATAGAATAGTCATTGGGATGTAAAGTATAGGTAATAGAGTAGTCAAAGAACATATATGCATGACCCGTGGACATGCACAATGGTGTGGGGATTGCCTGAGGGCTAGGTGGAGGGTGGCAAAGAAGAATAATTGGGACAACTGTAATAGCATAAACAATGAGACATAAAATTAAAACACATTATTTTTATAACTTATTTTTTATTTATTTTCAGAGAGAGGGGAAGGGAGGGAATAAGAAAGAGAGAGAAACATTGATACGTGAGAGAAACATCAGTTGGTTGCCTCGCATGCTCCCAACCAGGGACCTGGCCCAAAACTCAGGCTTGTGCCCTGGCCAGCAATCGAACCAATGACCTTTCAGTTCACAGGCCTGAGCTGAATCCACTGAGCCACACCAGCCAGTGCCAATGAAATTTAATTTAAAAAAAAATATTTGCAGGCCAAACAAAACACAGCTTGCTGCTGAGTTCAGCTCTAGGCTCATTATGGTCTTTACTCTTTTCCTAGAGAACAGGGATTTAAGTGTTTTCCTTTTGGCCCTGGCTGATGTGGCTCAGTGGATTGAGTGCCGACCTGTGAACCAAGGGGTCACTGGTTCAATTCCCAGTCAAGACATATGCCTAGGTTACAGGCCAGGTCCCCCAGTAGGGGGTGCACAAGAAGCAACTATACATTTATATTTCTCTCCCTCTCTTTCTCCCTCCCTTCCCCTCTCTAAAAATAAATAAAAATAAAATCTTTAAATAAATAAATGTGTGTGTGTTCCCCTTTTGTATGTAGAAAAGAAAAACTTTTAAGAGGAAGATCTAGATAGAGCATGATTTACTGAGATTCTACATACCTTAGTAGAAGCTATTTCCAGAATTTTAGTCAAACTGTGAATTAAAGAAATCCTGGTTCTATGTTGCAATATACTGATGTGAAAAAATAAATAAATAAATAAATAAATAAATAAATAAATAAATCCTGGTTCTGATGTCTTACTTTAATTCTTCAAATTACTTTTGAGCTGGGAATGTAAAATATTTTAGTGTAAATCTCTTTGAAATGATGGAGATCTGCACTCCCCACCCCCTGCCCTGCTATAGGTCAAAAGTAAATTATGGACCTTTTCGGCTCTTGCCTACACAGTCAATGTGAGGATATCATTCTTGATGTTCCTAAAATTTTTCCTGTTGAAAGAGGTCCTGTTTTATAATACATGAAAGTCCTGAATTTGTGTGTTACAGTGGAAACAGCCTTCAAATCCAAAAGGATTGCTGTTTGGAAGATGGAGAGATAATTTCTCTTTTGAGAACATGAGAAAATAGTGGCTCAGATTTAGGTTAAAAATAGTAATACTGAAAATTAGCCAAACTTTCTAAAATAGGTAACCTGAAGTCATATTTGAGTTAGATAGAATCTATGATGCTCAACACTTCTCTGATCATTTGGGGGTATTTTCACTGACAGGTATAGTGATGTCTCATTCTTCCCTATTTCATTGTCATCTTTCATAAAAGAATTATCAGTGGCTGCATTTACCACCTAAAATTTCCAGATAAGTTCTTATAATTAGGGAACTGTCAGTTTATTCACCTGAAGGCATCTTAACAGAAACTTAGAGGACACATGAACTTTATAGTAATAGAAAAATGGTATCTTTTTTCCCACTTAATATATGGGGTAATATTGAAGGCTGTTCAATAATTAAGAATGCAATTTTAAGATAGAAAATGATCAGAGAAAAGAAAAAGAGAAAAATCAAAATAGACTCCTCAAAAAATTAAATATTAAGGAAGCTGAAGTCAATAATGATTTTAAAAATTTAAATCCTAAGTTTACTCATTAATTGCCTTCACAGAATTCTGCTAAACTTTGATAGAATCCTGGCAAATTCCAGTATTCCATGAGACACTTTGAACAACTCTAGATTAGACACCTCTTTCCATGTCACAGGAATTTTAAATTATGTTTCAGTGCAAGACTAAAGTGAATTCACCACAAAATCATATTTAAGTTCTGGCTTCAGTATGTGTGTTGTTCTGGAGAGGAGAGGTAACCTATAGACTTTCTCATTACCCAAACCGTCTCAGCCAATAAAAAGCACTGGATTCTCTTAATGTAAATAGTGTTCACAGAGCCTTCCTGCTTATTATTCATAATCAATAAGAAACATTATGAACCAAATTTGAGAAGAGAAATCTAGACTTTGAAAAATATGGACAGGCCTCCAGTCTGTGAACATGAAATAAGAGAGCCACCTGGTGGTCAATGTGGTGCACAGACTTGACCTAGGCACCCCAGCATCAGTGATTTTACTGTTTCCTTAACAGGACTGAAAAAAGTAAGAAGTGAAAACCAACAAGATAAAAGCATTTAAGTAAAGGATCTATTTTCCAAACCACTTACTCTAATTCATTTTTTATTTAAACCATGCTTGCTGAATGTAGTTAACAGATAATACGGGTCACACATTCTCTCAGTGCTATCATTTTTGGTGAATTTTAACCTTAAAAATGTGCCACAAATCTTACAGAATAACTTAATAAATGACCTGCATTTAAATTACTTTCAAGTACATAGAGAACTCAGAGGGACTAAGATGCTTGTTAAAAGAAGTTAAATGAGGCCAAGATGGAGGCGTAGCTGGACACGCTGTGCTTCCTCTAACAACCAAGATTAAAGACAACAAAAATATAGAACCAGAAAAAAAGAAAACCCAACCAGGACAAAGAGAAAATTGAATAGTTCGGGAGTCCGACAATTTCACCCAGACTGGTAAAAGGGGTGGAGTCTGTGGCTGGGCTGGGGGAGTCAGGTCGCTGCAGGATAAGCCAGTGTCCTGGGTGAACGGTCACTCCAGGCGCACAGGAAGCCTTGTTGCCGAAGGGGAGCAGACCCAGTGAGGCGTACAAGGCGGCTGGTCACGTACACTCATTCTTGCACAAACCAGGCCAAAACGGGCAGCAAGACAGACTGCAGGACGCAGGGCCCCAGCGCTGGGAAGTGAAGCCTAAGCACCCATTGAAAATACTTGTAGGGGCTGAGGTGCCGGGAGGGAGTCCAGCCCCACAGGAGAATTCACTAGGGAGACCTGAGGGGTCCAGGAGTGTGTGCAGGCCCACCCACATGGAAATCAGCACCAGAAGGGCCCAATTTGCTAGGGTAAAGTGGCTAAAGGTACTGGGGCTGAGCAAGCACCATTGTTCCCTCTTGGACCCCGCTCCCACATCCAGCATCACAACCCAGCAACTGGGCTGCCCTGCCTTGGTGAATGCCTAAGGCTCCACCCCTCACTACAGCTGACCAGACAAAAACCAAAAGACCAAAACCAAGGATGGCTCAGACGGGAGAGCAGACCGTCACCGGAGCTGATTCATCACTCCCTCCCGAGGGACCAGGAGGGAATCAACCTATCAGATGTAGAGCTCATAGCGCTGGTAGCCAACCTATCAGAAGCACAGTTCAAAACTCTGGTGATTAGGAAGCTCACAGACTGGTTGATTTTGGTTGCAAATTAGAGGAACAAAAGGAGGCTACAATAAGTGAAATGAAGAAAAGCGCACAGGGAACCAATAGTGATGGGAGGAAAACTGAGACTCAAATCAATGGAGTAGACCAGAAGGAAGAAAGAAACAGAAAAGAATGAAGAAACCAGAATTCAAGAAAATGAGGAGAGGCTTAGGAACCTCCAGGACATCTTTAAACATCCCAACATCTGAATTATTGGGGTACCAGAAGGGGAAGAGGAAGAGCAACAGTGGAAAACTTATTTGAACAAATAATAAAGGAGAACTTCCCCAATCTGGCAAAGGAAGTAGACTTCCAGGAAGTCCAGGAAGCTCAGAGAGTCCCAAAGAAGGTGGACCCAAGGAGGAACACACCAAGGCACATCAGAATTACATTAGTCAATATTAAAATGAAGGAGAGAATTCTGGAAGTAGCAAGGGATAAGGGCACAGTCACCTACAAAGGAGTTCCATCAGACTGTCAGCTGATTTCTCAAAAGAAACGTTGCAGGCAAGAAGGGGCTGGAAAGAAGTATTCCAAGTCATGAAAGTCAAGGACCTACATCCAAGATTGCTCTATCCAGCAAAGCTGTCATTTAGAATGGAAGGGCAGATAAAGTACTTCTCAGATAAGGTCAAGTTAAAGGAGTTCATCATCACCAAGCCCTTATTATATGAAATGTTAAAGGGACTTACCTAAGAAAAAAATAAAAAATAGGACAGTAAAAAGACAGCAAACTCACAGATATTAACAACCACACCTAAAATAAAAGCAAACTAGGCAAACAGTTAGACCAGGAGCAGGAACACAGAAAGAGAGATCACATGGAGGGTTAGCAACAGGGGAGTGGGAGGAGAAGAGAGGGAGAAAAGGTACACAGAATAAGCAGCATAGATGGTGGGTAGAAAATAGACTGGGGGAGGGCAAGAATAGTGTGGGAAAAGTAGAAGCTAAAGAACTTAGGAAACAAGGTCATGAACTAAAGGGAGGAATGTTGGTGGAGGGGAATGATGAGGGAGAAATGGGAGAAATGTGATAGCATAATCAATAAAATATAATTTAAAAAAAGAAAAATGAGAATCTACTTTTAAAAAATTATAAAAACTATTTTGGTATCAGCATATCAATTAAAATTGTTACTTCAGAAAAAACTGATAAGACTCTCACTGAAAGCTGACAATATAGTAAGGAGATAAAGTAAACAGCAGCTATAAACTATAGAGTGGGAAAAAATAAAGCTAAAAATGGAAGTTGTTGCTGGATGATAGACAATTTGGAATTTCAGTTGAGGAGCTTGAACCATTCATTGGTAACCTGACAAGAGTACTGACAAGATGATTGGCAGCAGAATATAAAATGACTTGGAGTAGGAAGAAATGAAAAAAAAAAACAACAACAACAAAACAACACTAAATGCCAGTTGTAACAGCCCACAGTGGGGTTTTGAAACTCAATTTAGAAAGTTCAGTAGAGTTAAGAGGAGATAGATTGGTTGTAAGAATTCTTACTTTTATTTTTCACTGAAAAAGTTTTTCACTTTTCTAAATTTAAGATGTGACTCATAGAACGCATCACCAATGTTATGGAAGGGGGTTTAAGAAACTTATTTACTTCAAAAAGTAAATAAAATTTTTACTTTAAAATACTCAAGTAGATCTGGTGTTCTTAATTAGAACAATTTGTTTCCTTAAATATATTTTCCTAAGGAATTTATGCCTATTTTCCATGATCTCTTACATAAATTATTCATTGGTTCATTCTATGGAAAGGTTGCTAAGCAAAGGAAAATTTACCTTTGTAAAAATCAATAAACACAATCCTTATTTAAAGTGAAGTAGGGAGGCGGGAAGGGGAGCTCCCCCACCCTACCTGATCACAAAGCCCAGGAGGGGAACCTCTGTGTATGCAACAGCCATTTATGTAGCAATTTTTCCTCTCCTTTATTTTCTTCAGACTTGAACATGGCCCACCATCATTCTGTGTTCCCAATTGCAATTCTGTGTTGTTTTAGAATAAAAGCTGGCTGACTTTTTATTTACAATCAACACTTTAATCTTTTCCATTTATCACAATTACCAAGAAAACAAACACACATTTGGGATGCTTGTTCCCTTGAACGGGAAAGTTTCTGGGCTCTTCTACCTTCCTTTCTAATTAAGTAGAGAGGGAAGGAAGAGCTCTAGGACTGAGAAATTAAGCTGGTTGAGAACCTCATGGGAGAGGTAAGCCTGCGTTAGAGAATGGTAGCTCTTGAAAGATTACATCTCTAGTCAACACACTCTCCTCCCTACCTTTCTACCACCCACCATTTTAAGGCCATTCTTGATACTCATTTTTACACAGTAGGGACAGGGCCAACCTCAAAATGTCCTAGCACAATTCTGTATGTGACAAATTGTTCTAATAAAGTACTAACTCAACAAGAACAAATTGAACTTCCGTATGACTTACCTAGGGAAGGCTCTGTTCTTCAAGCATTTCTATGCATAATAGGTAAAAAGTGTCTGCACATATTTTGGGAACCTATTTGAACACATGATGACAAAACTTCTATTTTTAAAACCTGTAAAGGCAACCTCCTTTATTAGCTGCACACTCCTGAGATTTTTTTCTTCCCTGAAGGATGACCAGTCCTTTACCAAATTAGACCTTGAAGTTACTGTTTCACCTCTCCAATGCTCATCTTAGTGGTCCCACTGATTCTCTTTAACCCTGACCCAATCTACTTCCTCTTCCCTACCATCACTGACTCAACCTTGGTTCAGGCTCTCCTTAATTTTTGTCGATACAATACTAGTTTCCACGTTTCAACATTTAACTCCCTCTCAATCCATCTTTGCATACTACCTGCTGAGTTACCTAATTTGAAACCCCCTGTTTAATTCTTTCATTGACTTCCAGAATAAATCCAAACTCTTAGCATAGTATGCAAGCCCTTCTGTGATATAGTTACATCTGAATCATCTAAGTTCCTCTGGGTTATCTCTTTCCATACTTTCATTTAACCTCTCAAATTCTACTGTTACACAACATCTTCCCATCCTCTTGAAAAAGCTCCACAATCTCAGGCCTCTAGAACTTTGTGAGTGTTGCAACTTCTGTTTAGAGGGCCACTGCTCATCTCTCAACTAATTCCTACTCATATTTTAAGCATTAGAAAAGTTACCTCAAAAAGGGGAAGTTGCCTCCGACTCACAAGATTGGATTAGGTGTCCTTGACATAAACTTCCATAACACTCTGAGCTTTCACTCTGTCACAATACTTAATATCTGTACTATAATTTTCCCCAAATCTACCTTGAGCAACTTGAGGGTGGGACTGCATCTTTATGTCCTACTACAGTTCTTGCTACACATTAGGTGTTCAACAAAGTTTTTTTTAAGACTTCATTTATGTATTTTAATATGCTATTGATTATATTATTAGTTGTCCCATTTTCCCTTTTATTCCCCTCCACCCTGCACACCCCCTCCCACCTGCATTGCCCCACTTTAGCTCATGTCTGTGGGTCATACATACAAGTTCCTTGGCTGCTATATTTCCTATATTATTCTTAACCTCCCCCTGTCTAGTTTCTACCTACCATTTATGCTACTTATTCTCTGTACCTTTTCCCCTTTCTCCCCCTCCCACTCCCCCACTGATAACCCTCCATGTGATCACTTTTTCTGTGATTGTTTCTGTTCTAGTGTTTGCTTAGTTTGCTTTTGTTTTTGTTTTAGGTGTGGTTGTTAATAACTGTGAGTTTGCTGTCATTTTACTGTTCATATTTTTTTAATCTTTTTTTCTTAGATAAGTCCCTTTAACATTTCATATAGTAAGGGCTTGGTGATGATGAACTTCTTTAATTTGACCTTATCTGGGAAGCACATTATCTGCCCTTCTCTTATAAATGATAGCTTTGCTGGATAGAGCAATCTTGGATGTAGATCCTTGCCTTTCATGATTTCAAATACTTCTTTCCAGCTCCTTCTTGCCTTCAATGTTTCTTTTAAGGAATCAGTTGATAGTCTTATGGGAACTCCTTTCTAGGTAACTGTCTCCTTTTCTCTTGCTGCTTTTAAGATTCTCTCCTTCTCTTTAACCTTGGGTAATGTAATTATGATGTGACTTGGTGTGTTCCTCCTTGGGCCCACCTTCTTTGGGACTCTCTGAGCTTCCTGGACTTCCTGAAAGACTATTTTCTTTGCCAGATTGGGCAAGTTCTCCTTCATTATTTGTTCAAATAAGTTTTCAATTTCTGGCTCTTCCTCTTCTCCTCCTGGCACCCCTATGACTCGGATGTTCCAACATCCGAATGTTTAAAGATGTCCTGGAGGTTCCTAAGCCTCTCCTCATTTTTTTGAATTCTTGTTTCTTCATTCTGTTTTGGTTGAATGTTTCTTTCTTTCTTCTGCTCCAAACCCTTGATTTGAGTCCCAGTTTCCTTCCTATCACTGTTGGTTCCCTGTAGATTTTTCTTTTTCACATAATGCAACCTTCATTGCTGCCTGGGTCTTTTTTATGCTGTTGAAGTACCCAGTGAGTTCCTGGAGCATCCTGATAACCACTGTTTTGAACTGTGCATCTGATAGGTTGGCTATCTCTTTGTCGCTTAGTTGTATTTTTTTTTTTTGGGGGGGAGCTTTGAACTATTCATTCATTGGGCCATTTTTGGGGGAGGGGTGTCTGGGTGCGCCTGTTACATAGTAAGGGGTGGAGCCTTAGGTATTCACCAGGGCCATGCAACCCAGGTTACAACCTGTGGCACTGTACGTGGGGGAGGCGTCTGAGAGAGAAGAGTGCTGCTTGCTCCCCTCTCTGCCAGTTTTCAATCACTTCCCCTGCTACCCACAATCAAATTGGGCCCTTCTGGTGCTGATTGCTGGGTAGGTGGGTTTTGTGTATGTTCTAGGACCCTGTGGGTCCCTCCAACAAACTCTCCTGTGAAACTGGGAGTTTCTCCTGCTGCTGCTTCAACCCCCACAGGTGTTTTCAGTCAGAGGCTTGAGGCTTTATTTCCCTACACTGGAACCCTGGGTTGTGTGGTCTGTCTTGCTCCCCAGTTGTTCCTCCCAGTTTATCCACATGCAAATGTGGGACCGCCCAGTCCACAAGCCACCACCTTGCCTGGTCTGCCAGCTGCCGCCTTACCTGCCCTGGTCCTCCAGCTGCTGTCTTGCTGTAAGTCCTTTCCACCCGGCTGCCTGTCTCCATCCCTCCTACCAATCTGGATGAATGTTTCTTCTTTAACTTCTTAGTTGTTAGACTTCCATACAGTTTGATTTTTCTGTCAGTTCTGGTTATTTTTTGTTTTTAAATTTGTTGTTGTCCTTCTTTTGGTTGTGGGAGGAGGCAAAGAGTATTTACTTATGCCTCCATCTTGGCCAAAAGTCCCAAAGAAGTTTTTTGATGCCCCTCTGAAAAAGGAACTTATTGGTCACAATGGAAATTGCTTTTCATCTGCAGTTTCTCTTGTGACCCCACACATTTGCTCTCCTTTCTAAATCTATCAAGCACACCTGTCAATATAAACGTCAAACTACCTCTATCAAGGTCCTTCCCTCCTAAGAAACTTTTGTCTCCCTATTGTCTATGACACTAAGTCCAGACATCTGGGTCTGGCTTTCAAAAGTCTAATTACCTGTTTGGACTTACTTGTTCTACTTTATTTCCAGTCCCTATACTCCTTTATCTCTGGTCACTTCAAATATTCTGCCTTCATTTTTCCTATTGAAATCCCACTTGTCCTTTCAAGATCCTGCTCAATAATCATTTTCTCACTAAAGTCTTCTTTGGCTCTTCAAATACATATTGAATATTTAGCTTGTCACTTATCTGGGCACTTACATGTCATCTTGTTGGGATGTAACCATTTTCTGGGTAGGCCTTCTTTCCTCCACAGGATGATTTAAGTTCCTGGGGTGAAAGGAAGGGCAAGAATCATATACATTTTGGTATCAATACAACAATAATGATTCAATTTTTAAAAAGTGAGTAATAATATGTTATACCAATAAAATGAAAGCCACCCAAATATAGAATTTGGCCTTTAATTTGAAAAACAGTAGAAAGTAAAGAGGAAGATTAATCACTAGCTTAAATTAGTCCTTTGCAAAGAAGGATGTTAACTTGGAAGATGAATCAAATGGGCACAGGTGCAAATGAGAATAATTTTACTTGTGGTTACTGAAACAATCAGCAGGTCATTGTTACACATATTTTCCTGGTCTTCATATTTTCTGTAAGGACATTTAATTACCATCTTGAATATGAGCATAGTAGGTTCTATACAGAATTGCAATGGTACCCTATAACATATTATATTGTAAGATTTGGCATGTGAATCAAAAGGAAAAAGGTATTCCAAATCTATTATCTCTAAAATATTACTTAAAGTGACATAGAGCCAATGGGTTTAGGCTATGCTTTTCCTCAAGCAAAAATTCTTTTAGCATCTAGGTTAAGTGATCTAGTACTCTTCAATCATGGTTGTCCTGTGGATGGACACAAGATTCTACTCCAGGACACTTAGTTAATGCACTGAATTAATGTAGAGTCAAAAACTCTTATCCCATTTTAACAAGGCCTCCTAAAAATACAAAGATCTAACTAAAAAGATTATTAATGATGTGAATCACAAACAGAATGTTAGGCCCATAGAGACTGTTGTTTTATACCTAGGAGCTTTTCAGTAACTTCAGGTTGCTTCATGTTCTTGGATACTACCACTGAGCCATTTTCATTTTTGAGTTTCTCATACCATAACCAGAGACTGAAAACTGTAGTTCAAGGCAAAATCGAAAATACATTAGAATCTCATTTTTAACAGTTCTGTGGCTTTGAACAATGTATTTAACTTCTCTCAGCCACAGTTTTTAAATTTATAAAATGAGGACAATAATATGTATTCTGTATGATTACTCACAGAAATAACTATGACAGTGTCTGGCATAGAGTGGGTGTGCAACAGTTACTGTAATGTTAGTTGATTTTTTTTGATGTATCACACTGAACAATTAAAAGTCATATTAGAACATTTAATATCTTTATGCAAAATACCTAGAATATTACACTAACAATCATAATTTCTGGTGACATCATAAAATCAAAAGATACGATTACTGTTGTCATTAATGTGATCTTTAATAAATGGAATAATGCACCATTTACAGCAAGCCTTTTTTAAACCTAAAGAACTGTCTTAAAATCTCCTTCTCCAATGTCTCTATATCAATACAATCTTTTTGTTTAGGTTTATATATATCAAAGCATTACTTACAATTATTCATAGAAAACTCTTTAGTGGCTTAATGTCAGCTTTCATAGTGGCATCCATAGATAATACAAAAGAAAAGTGATTTGCTTTATTTCATACACTGACCCATCAAACACAACTTATACAGCATAGCAAGGTCTCAGACAGCTTATACAAAAGCAAAATAACTGAAATTATTCATAAATTCATATATGATATTTTATCTGTAATGTAAGAGCAAAACACACCAACAAAAGATACCCGTTAACAAGAAAGAGGGTTCTGAGGAATTGACAATATTTTTCAGCCTTTCTTATTCCAGAAAAGCATCCTCAGAAATGAATACTCTGTAGCTTATCTCTCATGTCTATTCAGAAAAGCATGGCAGCTACATATCTCCGTGTTTCAGCTACAACACCTAAGTTAGTGTATTTTACAATTATTCATGTATCTTCATTTGAAAACTATCAACAGAAAATTAAGGATGATTCCAGCTTATACGAACACTTATACAATATAATCTCCATGACAACAAGGCATACAAAAACTGCTTAAATAAATAAATGTGACCAGAAAAAGAGAAGCCACAGAAGCCAAGCAATTCAATGTTAAACTAAGACCTATCTTTGAATTGCATTTTTTAGTAATTTAGTTTTCTCTTATTGTTAAAATTCTTTAAAAATACATTTCCCTACCACACTTAACAAGGATTGGTAATAAGGTTGGAGAGCCTGAGACAAGAGACTGGTTACAAATAACTTTACTCCTAGGATTTTAAGTATGTACCATACCAATTTGGGGCCTGAACTTACCTTTTAAAGAAAAATTTCATTTGGATCTAACAATGGGATAAATAGGTTACCACGAGTTACCTTCTCAAAATCACCTAAGCTGTTACTAAAACCATAAACTCAACAATTTACTTTTAGAAGAGTTTTATAATGTTAAATTACCTCCTGAGAAAATGTTACCTCAGAGGAACTATCTTACTAAGTTCTCCCATTAAAAAATAAAATAAAATAAAATAATTTGTCCCATCATGTACAACCATTTGACCAAAGAACATAAATGGTTTGAGGATGGTGCTTCAATTCTAAGACCTAAATATGCTGCTACATGTAGCCAAGTAGTTGAATCATTTCCATCTCTCTTCAGTAATTATATAACTGGGAGTGTTTTTCTGCTTAATGATATTGTATCTATGTAAATTAAGTAAAATTATAATATGAAACATTAAATGAACTGTGTGTGCAACAAACACTTTAAATAGTCAACTGGATCTAATTGCTTGTTTACTACCAATTGAAGTTTTGCAATGTGCAAAGGGATGAAAGGGGCCCTGAGTTTTTAAGTAATATTATGTCTTTAGAGTGAGTCTAAACAGGAAGATGTTTCTGAAATCTTAAAAGTACACACAACATAAAAATAAAACATATTACCTTTTAAAACAACAAAAAAACAAGTTGTAGTCTAAAAGTTATTTGCTTTAAAATTCAATCATAAACTGGACACTCTAATGATGTGATTTGTTTCTAAAGATTCCTCCTCTCTTACCCAGATTTTAAAATCTGGGTTTCAAATTAAGTTTAAAAAATGACTGTCACATGTTTAATAGTAACACTACAAGTAATAACAGAATTGGAATTTTTAAGATATGATAAATTTATTTTGGGCATAATTTTAATACACAGCATAAATTCTTCTTACATATTTACTTTCAAATGTATCAGCCATGAGATAAAAATCCTAAATTTTACTTTATATTCACAAACACCCAACTTTAACCAGTCACTTAAGAGTTAAATGAAAGCTGTTATGGTCTAGTCTATGTTGCAAAACAATGGTAAGTATTTCAAAAGTGGTCTGCAAAAATGTTCATAGATAATACCTGATTATTGTAGGATTTGCTTTTGAAAGTTAATGTTGTATTTTGTTTAATATTTGATACAAATAAATATGTAAAACACACGTTTTATGTGGCTCAATCATAATGCTAAGCTTGCTGCAATATAGATTAAATGATATACAATTCTGTATGCATAGCTTTTTAGTTATAACTAATTAGAATATAAAATCTAAAACTCAACAATTTAACAGAAAATGTTAAGATGATACAAAAATTAAGTGATTTGCTGACAATTTGATGGCTCCATTGTCAAATGGTAACATCCTAATTCTCAGTTCTATTTTATTGAATTATTAACTGGAGTAATAAACTTGAATATAACAGAAATATAATTTTAGTGTTCTTAAATATAAAGTTATCAAAATAGGAATGAGGATAAAATGCTAAAGGAACTAAAACAATTTTGTCTAAAAAATGAGACTGAAGGACTGAGAAGCCTGAAACATATGGAAGAATAACAATGTTGAAGAAGATAGTCTATGGCTTTTTTTTTTTTACTACTGGATAAGAGACATGGGTATAAAATGAAAACAGGAGAGAAGCAGAACAGATAGGAAAACAAAACTTTCCTGACACAGAAGATTGTGAGTCACGTAACCAAGGGATAGAATAAGTCAGACACAAACTAAGATGTGATTGAAGGAAAGTAATGTTTAGGTGCACTAGAGAACCCTTTCTTCTGTTAGTTTAATCTGGGAACCTGCAAAAAAGCCTTTTTTTGATAGTAACATTTGTGTAACTAACTCAACTGTGATCTGCCAGATTTATTTAATCAGGGACTATATTTAGGAATGGTCATGCAAGGTAGTTTTGACTAAAATTTGCAAAGTTCAGAATCTAGAAGTTAAAATAAATTATATCTACTGAAGAGCAAACTGACAGTAAAAGGTATGAATATTTAGGACTATCCTAGTCTGAAAAGACTTCTGGGGTATATGCGGGAATGTTCTGCAATTTCTAGAGTTAACTGGTCTGGACAATCAACTAATGTTGATTGCAATTTTAAGGAGTAGGTTGGGAGAGAAAGTAATATATAAAACAATTTGAATAATTAATGTAATCACCTGCACTTCACCAGTAATAAGTTCAACATAAATATTTAAAAGTTGTATAGAAATATAAGGAATCTCAAATTTTAGGAACTACCTCCAATGAAATACTCATTTCCATAAATATGAAAAAAGAAAGAAAAAGTTTATTAAAATATATTTCCATTTTAAATGACTTTGAAAAGAGAGGTTTACAGAGAATGGACAGTAAATAGCTTCAGCCTATCAGGTATCCCATATGGCTTTAGAAGCTAAATTTGAAAATATTTTAAACAAAAACACTTGTCAAATTTTGCGATAATTCCCACTGACAAACATATTTGAGTGTTCCTACCTTTCTTTGTTTTCACATTCAGAACCAATGTACATTTTCTGGAACATGCAGATACATGTAAGGAAACTATACAAATTGCTTTATTAGAAGGACATTATCCTTGTATCCTTCCTACATCCTCCTCAATTTGTTTTCTAGATTAGTAAAATTTTCTAAAGTCACGAAAAGCAGAAATTTTCAAGATGGAGTCAAAGGATTAATGAAACTAAAAGTCCATGTTAAATTAATTCCTCCAAATGAAGTATGGAATCAATTTATGAAAAAGTCTCTGTTTCCATAAGCCACCTTCACTTTACCCTTAACATTTACTTTACCTTAGTTATTCAATATAAGAATGTTATGAATGAAGAGAAGTGAAATGATTTTAAGATCATGATGGCAGATATGGGATCGAATTCTGTCTTGAATTAGTAATTATTTCTCACGCAACAATCAGCATAGATAAATCTATACACCTTCTATGGCTGCCTAGCTTTTAAAGTCATTAAGGTATCTGGATTTGGCTACAAGCCACAATTGTGCTGGAGTATAATGACTAGATTTCTTACAAAATGTCAGTACATTATACATCCTGTCATACAGTATGTAGGCTATATGGTATGGATGAGAGATGTGGAGAGAGGCAAACCTAGGTTAAAATCCATCTTTGTCTATTACCAGATGTTGATCTAGGGCAAATTGCTTAGTTTCTCCTCACTTCAATTTACTCATCAGTAAATGAGGCATATTAATTATAATCCTTACATGGTTGCTATGAGGACTAAAACATAGTGTTTGTATAACCCAACATTCAGCATACAACAAATGGTCAATTAGTATATTTCACTCCTGCACCCTCAAAACTTTTTTATGATATCAGTGTCTTCCCCCCACAATTATGCATTTAAAAATGGGAAACATTTTTAGGAATAATTAAATCATTTTTGTCTAAACACAATTCAAATCAAGTTTTTTTCAATGGCTTAGTTATGGTATACAATTATAATAGTTAAGGGACTATTGGACTTTGATCATCGATTATCATGCTTTTAAGGTTGTAATACTCTCTTACAAATGAATTTAATGTTTTTCATTAATAGCCTTTTATTCAAAAGGAATCAAATGTTTTTATACATGCAAAATATTGTGACAGCAGTTATAAATTATTAGGTTTAAGAAATATTTATTATTAAATGAATAAAATTGGCAAGGATTTTAAGTAATTTTGCTTGCTTGTATATTATAAACAGATTCTAAAAGTAAATCAGTCTCATGTACAATTTAATTTAAGATTTATTAAAATGATCTGCACTTTCTACTACTTTTTTTAAGAGTTTACCAAAAAACTGGGGAATGAAATTATTTATTTTAAACATGCTTGAATTAAATGGGACACTATAAGGAATTCTTTGAATTTGTTATATTAACTTTTAAAAGTATTTTATTACTACACATCAAAAAATGTTGGAAAACTTAAAATCAACTGGCCCAAATACAAAGTATAGTAGAATGAAAGATAACTCTTCCTCTGTGAGGAAAAAATCAATTAGACCTCAAATGGTCACTTACCCTCAATGCTTCTAATTGGAGAAGGACTATCATTTATTTTTATTCGAAGATGTCCTACAGATATTTGAAAATAATATCCTGAAATACAATTGAAAGTCAAGGAAACTTAGTGAAAATTTACTGGGAAAGATATGAATAATTTGTTATGCAATAAAATAGTTAACTAAATGGAAAACATTTTATGCCAGAAGATTGAACATATATTAAAGATCTGAACAAAATAAGGGCCAATGAAATATAAAAGGTGGAAATACTGGGCATTAATAAAAGAATCTTAGCTAAGAATTCAAAACTGTGTTCAGCAATCTAGCTGAATAAAAGCTAAGTGCTATAATATCTAACGCAAGATCATAGTAGATGGCAAACAAAAGAAGGCTTATATATAAGTCCTAAGTATTTTGGACAGCAAATTTGGAAATATAGGTTGTCTTTAACTAAATGATGACAGAGGAATATGAGTAAGAAAATATTTTTCAGGGGATTTTTGTTTTTCTCTCAGCTTTTTATCCCCCAGAGAAGTCCTAGAACTTAATTAGATAATGAGTACTAAGTACTCCGAGAATCTGTAAAAAATAAGTAAGATTATCACTGTTTGCAAATTGATAGAAAATAATTTGTGCTTATTTAAAAAAGTCCCTTATTTGACATAAAGTGCTTTATTTAAAAAAATGCAGAGATGGTTGTTTTAGAGATGATTATGAGTAATGAAGAAGAAAAAGCTTTAAAAAAAGTATGATTTAAAAGATACATGTTATCACTAAAAGGTATATTCCAATATAATATAAATAATAAATGCTGCTCATATATCAAAAACCATGTGAAAATTGGCAAAAGGAGAAATTATGAAAATAGGAGTAGTAAAACAACAGTTTTGAAAAGAGAGAGGTAAGTCTCTAGCTGCTCAAAGATGACAGGTTTGGCAGCAATCCTTCCTTTTGCAGGGATCTGGCATGCCATTTGAATGATTTTTTCCACACAGTGTTTTAGGTCATGGGAAGAGGAGAGGAATCTTTTTCAGACAGTCGCCAGGCTTTGTGCCTGGGAAGAGGATATAAAGACACTACAGGTTCAAAACTATGGATTACTTTTGAAGTTATTTTAAACAGGAAATGTAATTTTATTTGAGTCAAAGATTGCTTATTCAGAGAATAAAGGATATGACACTATATTGCCTTAACCATCTACCTACTTAAAAATTCCATATAAGTATAGCTATATAAGTTTTCTGATAAAAATGTGCTTCTTAAATAAATGAAAATGAAATATAACATACATATAAAAATAAAATAAAAGAGAAAAGGTTAATATTTGACTTCTACTTTGTTCTATGCTCTCTTATGAACTTCCAAAACCAGAACCAAATATGTTTATTAAAATGCCTGGAAGGAAATGTTTAGGATTTAGAAGGTTAAAAGCATTTCAAATTAGGTCTGGTAGTTCCATCTTTACAGCCCTTTGAGACACTGTTTCTGCATTTTCATAAGGAGAAAGAAAGCAAAAAATCAGGTTTCTCTTCCACAAAATTCATGGTCATAGAGCAGACCTGACAGAAGTATGGGGGAGAAAAATGTTCATATTTTGGAAGAATGTGTGCTCTACTAGGAAGAGAGCTTACAAGAAAGCTTTTGTGGCCTACAGACTATTGCACATTCAAACAAAACACAATGGAAAAGAATGTCCAACAGATAATATGTTAGGAACGTATCAACATATAAAATAAACTAGCTTGTGCCCAGAAATAAAATATGGATACCAGACACCACTGAAGTCAAACCTGTCTTAATCTGCTTGTTTTAATGACCTTTAGAAACTGTTTCAAACTGATTATCAGTAATACATTGTTTTTGCTTTTTTTCTTAAAAAAATATTTTGAGACCACTTTTGATACACACACATATAATTCTGTGGTCATAACAGACAAATATAACTTTAGCAAGACTAAACAAAAGTGCAAAAATTAAAAAACAAAATTAAAAAATATGGAAGCATAAGCTAAATTTTCTGCATAGCTGAAATCTATTTAAAGCAAGTCCTTATTGTAGGGGTGGGGGGGTACTGACAGGAAGATAAAGCAGTTTAAAAAAAAGTCTTCTGTGTGTTTAAATGATGCAAAAAATAATTTCACTCCATAGGCCTGAAAACATTTCACAGACAGTTCATTCCTATATCTTTAGACACCATGGTTGTAGCAGTGCCTCCTTCTGCAAGGTAAACAGCAGTGCTAGATTTGGAATGAACTGCTCTGTCACTGCCATTGTTGTTGACCTCACAGTCCAGTTGTTCAGTGGAGATAACCCAGGTGGAAGGGCGCCACCGCTTTAGAGAATAAGGAGTTTTCACACGTTTCTTGATCTTTTCACCAGATCCCGTTTTGCCATCTTGTGTTGACTCACCTACTAAAAAACAAAAAAAGTACAGGAAAATGAACTATTATATAAAGAAACTATTAAAAAGTAAAAAGTTAGGATTACAACTCAAGAACAGGTCAAACTAATGTCTGTAGGAGGTGCTAATGGACATTTCTTGAAATTAATGATGCCAGACAATATTTTCTTAGGCAAAAATTAAATAACTTATTTTTGAGACTCTTGAAGCCCAATGTTTTTATAATCAGTTAAATTATTCTATACAGCAAAGAAGAAAATATTTAAAAACCACAAAAAGCAAAAACAGAGGAGAAAATTCAAAGTTCTCAGCTGTACTCTCAAATCTTTTGGTTACTGGTAGCAATTCTAACTTGGCAAAATGCATTTAAATCATTCAATTTAATGCTCAAAGTGAATCAAATTATAAAGGTACTTGGCATATGATATTTTACAGAAGAATTACATAAATTCTAGAATACAAATTTTCTAGTAATTCCCTCTTCCCATACCTGACAAGACATTTTACTGATCTGGAGCCCTGCCACAGGTGAAGTGGTCTATAATACGAACCACTCAAGCAAGAGGCTAGATTCTACTGATCAGTTTTTGAGAGCTGAATAATCCCTTTCAGCCCATTTTGTAGTCTGACAACAACCATAAAACATGGCTTTGTTTTTCCCGGTAAGTGCTGTCTAAAAGAGAAATTATTTTGTGTAATGATGACTGTTATAGATTCTGGTGAGCTCTCCAAGTATCATCCCTTTAGGGCCAGAAACCAAGTCTCAAGTTATTTGTTTAAGTTGTTAGGGGGCCCATAGCACAGTGCTATAGTCACATGAGAGATTCAACATATAACTCTTGAGAAAAAATGACAATAAAAAACCAACAGCAATTTTATAGTGACTTCTCTGAATTTTCTCTGGACTTTTAAGATTTATTAAGTCTGATAAAATTAAATGTGTATATAATAGATATTAATATGCTCAAACTTTCAAAAATTATACTGACACCATTTTACTTGGAGGTTATAATTGTTGAGTATTTTTATCTTAACCATTCACAGCAAATATGAGTTGCATTACAAATCAGCAGCTACATAAAGCACATATTACATTGGTATTTATTCTACTGTGATACTGGTTTTTTAATTATCAACAACAAAAAAAATACTTTTCTCTTTGCAATAGTCTAATTACTTCTGAGGCCCAGCCAAATGGCTTATTTTATTTCTAAAAGTGGTAAAAATAAAAAATTGCTAGCTGAAACACAATCTGATTCTATCTAAGTAGTTACTTAAATGGTCCCAAAAGACAAGCAGGAGAGATTACATGACCCTGTCCACTTACATTGCAAACCACTGTCATCAAGGACATTTGTGGCTGAAAGATCCAAAGAATTAGGCCTCTGTGCTCTTCTGGGTTTTGATGGTCCAGGATCTGCTACTGTGCTTGGAACACCCTGTGCAAGAACATCTTGCTCTAAACATGGATTACTGTTGTTGTTATTAGAATTAGTTCGGCCACCTTCCAGTGGACGTTCCCTCCTATCCACAAGACGATCCAGAACACCTTCATCATGGCCAGCCTGTTGCTCTCGCCTCAATAAAGGTTCATGCTCATCAGGACTAGAGTTGATATTCAGTCTGGTATCCTCACCAATGAATTGATTCTGCAGCATTTCTTGGGCCCTAAGTGCCACTGTGTTGGCAGTCTGGCCAGATGGTACTGCCCCATTGGCATACTGAGCAGTGGCAGCATGGGAATTAACGCTGTGGTTTCTACCTGCCACACCATTCATGGTGACCGTAACCACATGAGGTTCTACAGCATTAATTGTATTCATCTTGGCAACTCCAGTTTCTACTTGTTTCAAATTGGATTTGTGCTTGCTGCCAAATTTCAGACGGGGCTCCTTTGTTGAATTTTTGGTGTTTAAAGGCAAACTAGTAGGTCTCTTAGGAAGGTTCTGTTGCTTGGGAAGAGGATAGAGCTGAGCAGGTGGGACATCAGGAATTAAACATGCTTGGCCATTGGCAGCCTGTGTGAAGTCCTGCTGTCCAGTCACTTCTACTGCAAGCTTTATTAGTGGGTAAAGCAAGCTAGAACTGGTACTGCTCAGTGGGTCTGGCCCACTGAACTGTTTAAGAGAATGCTCCATGAGATTCTCATCAGAACTTTCCTTGAGGTTCTTATCAACTTCTTTTGGGTCTAGCTTGTTGGTCTCCAAGTCTTCTTCTGTCAGCTGTAAGCAGACAGGGGTTGGCCCAATTGGCTGTGAAATGTTTGTGGCATGAAGATTTGTTTCATCTGGGTATGGCATCTCAGATATAGTGGTCATGCCAGTGCTTGGAGTGAGGCCAGTGGTGTTTGTGGTGGTTGTGTTGGTGGACAGGCTGGTGACGCTTGTTTCCGGGCTGGGGATTCGAGCTTGTGCTTGCTGTCGTTCATAGTTAATTGAGTTTCGGTTCTTTTCCCCTGTAGTCAAAGGTGTGCTAGACATTGAATGCTCAGAGGAAATATTCTTCACAATGCTGTCAGTGTGATGGATGGAGTCTTCAATGTATGAGGAAGAAGAATAATCTGGATAAGGGCCAATCTTTGGCACACGCCTATTGTGTGAAAGGTTGCTTAAAGAAAGAAAAAATTGACATATTGACAATGTACATTTATGACAAACTGACTTTCCAAGTTTAACATCTCTGATTTTAAAGTAAATTGCTTTTTATTTTATTCCTAATCTACATCATTCTAGAGGTTAAAAATTCTAATCAAATAATCAAGTGTCAATAACTTACTAAATGCTAACTTCATATGATTTAAGCCTACTGAAAAATCTATGCAGATCTAGATGTGATTTTTATAGTTATTCATTATTTTGGTTTACAGAAGTTACTTAAAAATCTCTCCTATAGTTTTACAACATTACCAAATATATTTTTATGAATTGTATACTTGTACAAGCAGACATAAAGTTTCATGAGAGGAAGAACCATGGCATATATTTCTTTTATATGCTCATAATTCTAGATACATAGTTCTACTGAACAAGTATGTTACCAATTAAGTTCCAGTGGCCAAATGGTAACAACCAATAGGTAGTTCCAAAGTGCTTCCATGAAGAGGCACAGTCTATCAATGGAATGTATTTTCCTGGGTAGACTGAGCCATATCAGTGAAAGTCCTAGAGCCTAGATTATAATGCAGAATGTGACACTCAAAGTATCAAAGATTCAGAAATGTTCTCCAGTTATCAAGGGCTCTTCACAGTCATTGGCACAACTGGCACAACTTGAGATTGATGGTTTTTGGGCATCACATTGTAATACATTTGTTATTTAAAATAAAAACCAGGGTTAGTTTTAACAATCGAAGTATAAACACTGGGAATATTAATGGATGCAAGTGTTGTAGGAGAAAAGCAGCAGCTAAAGGAGAGGAAGTACTACAAAGAAAGATTGATGAAGTTATGAGGGGAATGACAAGAAGGGGAAGGTAGAAGTAAACAGCTGATGTACTACATAAGAAAAGGAAGGTCAGGAAGTATGGAGGGTAAAAGTCAATACAATGAAACCTAGAGTGGAATGACTGGCATGAACTATGATTTAGGGGAAACTACTTAGAAGTGGCAGATCATTGTAAGAGATAGAGATGAATGACACAGAAGGCACAAGGAGTATCAGGGTTTCTTCTTACTATTCAACAAAAGTTCAAAAACACTTAAAGTAGCTAACTCTTGAGAGCCAGCTCAAATAGCACATTAGAGAGTCAGCTCAAATAGCACATTAGAGAGTCAGCACAAATGGCATACTAGAACATATAGATAATACAAAGATAAGGTGCGAAGAAAGCAGAAAGCAGAAGACTATCCTTAGGTACATGTAAAGTGAGAAAATTTATGTTTAGAATTGCTACTTTCTACCTTCCTTGATTTGTTGATACAGAAAGCATAAAAGTTTATATACTGAAGGTAATTTAACCTAAACATAAATAGTGTAAACCCAATTTTGGACTTACAGTTCATAATACAAATTATTCTTAGAAATTAGAACAATAGAAAATAGCACAGAAAATGATTCAAGAAACAAGTGTATTTTTATCTCAATTTTTTTTTTTCTGGTAACTTTCTCCTTGATGCCTTTCTGAAAATTTTTAACTTGTATTAGATAAAATGACAAACTTGTGGGAAAACTTTTTCTCCAATCATGAAAAAAAGAAACATAGGTGACACCAGTCTGAAAGTTCTATGTTTCAGGAATTTTTTTTAAAAGTCCTTTTAACCCTGACTGGTATGGCTCAGTTGGTTGGGCATGTTTCTGCCAAGCGAAAGATTACTGGTTCGATCTCCAGTCAGGGCACAGGCCTAGGTTACAGGTTTGGTCCCTCCCTGTCTCTCTAAAAATAAATATTAAAAAAAATAAAAAGTCCTTTTATTTATAGCCAAACTTCATAGTTCTAACAAAAAAGTCTTATAAAAATAATGCTCATGATGGGATGGAAAGATCTTATGAACTGCTCTCATGTAAAAGTAGTAGTAGTATATTCTCTAAGAAAGAGCATTGGATAAGTAGTCTAGAAACAACAGTCTCCATTGAAACAGGTTAGATACATAGGCAAGGTAATAGTTCCATTTCCTTTAAACAAACAAATAAAACAGCAGAGGAAGAAGGAATAATAACAACAAAGGATAAATATGACTATATATATATAGAAGTGCTTATATACTTTTGTAACTATGAAAATATTTTACCTTTATTTTTGTAGGGAAGTTGGAGCATAAAAAGAGAAAAACTAACCTCTTTTACTGTACTTTAGATATTAAAACTCCACAGATTCCATCTTGCATTTATATCAAACAAAAATCTTCAGTAACAGAACAGGAATATTGAAAGAAAAAGTACAACTTTAGACTGGATGAGTTAATCACTGCACTACTGGACTGGTTTAAGATAATTTATTTCCTGTTTTCTATTCCATCTCAGTTTCTCAATACTGACTGATGGATGCCAAACCCCCTTGGTTCTTACCGCTCATTCTGCATAGCAGTAGACATTGGATTGACTGTTGGGCTCACGGATTTGTTTCTTTCCCATATCATCATAAGTTCAGCCATCCTCTCCTCAGCACACTGTGCAGTAAGCCGAGCCTCTGCATCCTGGTCCCAGCAGTCTTCTATTGTCTCCTTGAGTGATCTCACTGCCTGTAATAAAGCACAAGTCAAACATTGTATCTTAAAAGAAAAAGTATTGAGTTTCTTAGTGACATGAGGTAGAAGAAATATCAATTTTCTTTAACAAATATTTTAAATAGCTCTAATAAAATCTTTTAGACTTCAGAGATTTGTAAAGCATCACATTTCTCAAACAGTAAGTAGCAAGGAAGGAAGGAAGCTTTAACCTAACTCCTCACCTGAGAATATGTTTCCATTGATTTTTACAGAGGGAGGGAGGGAGTCAGAGAGAGAGACATATATGTGATTTGAACACGCCCCAGTTGGGGATCAAACTGCAACCAGGAATTGAATGGGCAACCTTCTGGTGCATGGAATAATGCTCCAACCCAATCATGTGGCCAAGGCTATTAAGAATTTTGAGGAGAGGAAATGAATAAAGAAAATATTGAGGCAAAATCAGATAAGTACTTTGACAAGGAACTCTATATTAGAAATATATATATTAGAAATATATATAATGATATCTAACATTTGGGCAAATGAGATAAAGGGGGTATCATTATTAACACTGATGAAGAAAGGCAAACAAAAAAGAAAGACAGAAAAGAAAAACAAGAAACTTTTAAAATCTTTTCTACCTAGTGATAGGAAAATGCAAGTTGGGGTTCATGGCTGGGTCATAAAATCAGATTACTGGGTTGGGACCAAATTTAAAATAAATGACTACCAAATCCCCAAACTAAAACATTCGAGACTAGAAAATAGAAAATACCAGGATATAGAGTAGATAGTAAGATTAAGCCTCTTACCATACCATGTCATGATATGAACATGTATATTTCTTAATGTGTGAGAAAAAAATTCTGAATTCTAGATCACATCAAAAATTTGCAGATTTTGTTGAGAGAAAATGGAAAAACTGAAATAAATATGAAAGAGATGAAAGAAGAACTCATAGCTTCTGGAATATACAGTATATTTTAGAAGACTGAGTTTAATGGGTAGAGAAAGAAAAGAACTAGAGGAAAAAAACAACTGTGGAAGAGTTCCAAACTTTTACGCAACAATATATTAAAACTGTTGTACAAAAGTGGTTATGCAGAACTAAGATTAAGGGATAACTGGACAAGTGATTTTAGGAAGGGAAAGTGAGAAAGCCAGTATTCAAGACAGATTAAAAAAGAGAGGATAAGAATTTGGAAAAAAGATGAAAAATATGAAGAATTGTGATGTAGTTGAACAAACTATACCTGAATGTTTTACATATGAGAAAAAAGCTATTTAAAAACCACACCTAAAACAAAAGCAAACTAAGCAAACAGCTAGAAC